>PDNB01000178.1:3142-60149 GCA_002573585.1 Helicocarpus griseus UAMH5409 | reverse complement strand
GCATTTGCTCTTCCACCTTTCATCCATATGCCTTCTTTAGAGGAGAGAAACAAGCCACATCTAATGATTGCAAGAGATGAGAGGAATGAGGTGACATGTAGAGAGCAATAATGTTGTTCTCAGAGCAGAATTGATCAAATTCAGCTGAGGCATGGCTCCCATGTCCATCAAGTATCAAGAGTCAGTATTTGCCCTTTGTACAAGATTGTGTGTCCTTGTCAAATATCTTCTTAAGCCATATCAAACCCAGCTTGTCATTTGTCCAGCCATTCTCACTAACTTCAATCATTCAGTCATCTGGGAGTCCCTCAGTCTCATACCAACAGGATTGATGCATCTTTCCCTTCAGAATAATCATTGTACACAAAGCTCAGCCAGTTGCATTGATTTCAGCAATAACAGTAGCCCATTCTCAATCTTCAGGCTGTATAAGATTTGGATGATCAACCCTCTCAGACCCTGTAACCACCCTGGCTGTCCCAATAATGCCCATTTGAAACCCAGTCTCATCAAAGTTGTATGTATCATCTGGCAGAATCTCATATTTCTCAGTGGTGTTTTGTATGAGCCAGAACCATCCCTGTATAACCTCTGAATCCTCACATAGAGCTCGCTGGTGATCATACTTGCAAGAGAACTTTGATTTTATCTCTTCATGATGATTAACAAAGTTTTGTACCCAGCATTCACCCACTGTGAGTGAGGGGTTGGGTTCAGATTTGATTGCTCAATTTGCAAGAAGAATATTGGCCATTTCTCATACAGTTCTAACCCGGGGCGGCTGACCTTGCTTATTCATAGATAGAATCCATTGAACAAGAGTTTCCTCCTCTGTAAGACTAAGTTTTTGGTTTTTGGGTAAAGTATCAACGCGTGCTGTACGACCTTTCACACGATGGGTAAGAGTGGAGTGAGGAACAGCATACAACTTTGCTGCAGCTCGTACACTGGAAATTTGACCTTTATTGAGTGCTTCAATAGCAAGAAGAATCCTTCCTTCCATATAGGAAGATTGACTCCTTCGTGTTGTTGACATTTTTGATTGTTGAGTTATGAGACGTGTACGTGATGAGGAAGTGGCTCGCTCGCCTATGTGGCTCGCTCGCTTATGGATTACGTTAGTCATAGTGCTTATGTAATTATCTGATACGGCTGGGATTCTCTTGAGACTCAGACTCGACTTTGAACTTGATAATCAACCTGAATTAACAACTATGTCGTCTGCTTCGTGAGCTAAAATAGTTAAGGAAAAGACACTCGTAAACATGCGTTGCGTGACGCTTAATTACACCGCAATATCCTGCTGCAGCGCACTTAATCTCTTTGCCGGCCGTCCAGGGAAATCTCCTGCAGCCACTGCAATGGCCTGATAACCACCACGAATGCAGTCTGCCTCCACGCCCTTTGCTCTCAAAATGCTGGTTGCCACGCGTGCTGTATCTCCATTATAGCACAGTACGAGAACCCGTCGTGCATTGAGGTTGGGTGAGCCGTTGATCTGCCCAAAGATACCCTCAAGCTCCAACCATTGTGCTTCCAAGACCTTGGGATCCGCATACGGGCTGGGCGTCTTGGAGCCCAGGCTGCCCAGAGGGATGTTTATGGCGTCTGGCAGATGCCAGCTCTCGTAATCGACAACATTTCGCAAATCGATTATGTAGCTCTGTGCTTTAGCCTTGATGATTGTCCACGAGTACGCCTTCACTGCTTCCAGAGGCTCATAGAAGTGTGGAAGAAGATCGGTTGGAGGACGTTCCCAACTCTCATCATAACGATAGGTGTCGACTTTGGTCAAATTCTGAAGGATGGTAAGTCAGTGTTGTACAATACCAGTAGGGGACAAAACTTTGGCTTACCTCGTTGTGGATGGGATGGAACTTTTCCGGTCCTAATTTCTGGAAATATTCATCGATGTATTGGTATGGTAGGTCGCAACACAAGAAGACGCAGTGGACTAAACCATCAGGGCCAGTGATCTCTGACAGCATTCCTGCTGACTTGCGCTTGCTCAACATTTGGAAAAGACCACTCAGATTAAACCCGGATGATGGTCCACATATCAGACCCTCTCTACACATATCGAGAGACAGGGAATACGATGCCGGGGACCCAACTTCTTCCATCTCATCGATGGCCTCTTTCCACGGGAACTCGACTGGTCTGAGAAGACCAAAAGATCTTGGACCTGGGACTCGGTCACCTGGAGCCGTGCAAACACCAAGTCTCAAGACCGAAGGTTTTGCTTGCTTGAAATAAGTTCCGATTCCTGTCATTGTTCCAGATGTTCCCATCCCTGCACAGATAACATTTATCTGGGGAAGTTGCTTGAAGATTTGCGGTCCCGTCCAGCGGATATGTGCTTGCCAGTTGTTGTCATTCTCGTATTGGTTTGGATTGACAATATCGTCAGACACCATTGCCATTCGCCTTGCATTCTGAATCCCACCGCGCTCATCCAGCGGCTCGGGTTGCGAAGGGCCCCCGAAAAGAGTGATATCGAGCCCGAAGAATTGCATCAACTTTAGTTTTGCGCCACTAGTTTTGTTGCTAAGGTATGCCCTTACGTCGCTAATGTTGTGGAACACCCTTGCAATCATCGACATGGATATAACCGTTGAACCAGAGCTATACTCGATGATCGTGTTCGTTTTCCCGGGTACGACATGGGACTCAAGCATGTTCATCGCTTCATGGAAGAAGAATTGTTAGCGTCATAAGTCTCATTTTAATTTAATTTGCTGATGGGAAAAGATCATACCAGGGATTGCCTTCACGTTGTTTGCAGGATGCATTGTCATCATCTTGGCATATATCCGTACCCCATCCTTATAGAAGGGGTTTAGAGCCTCGGGAATTTCTACCAGCGGTAGTGGAGGCTGGCAGTCAGGGTCGAAGTACTTCTTCAGAGCATCAGGGCCCGAATACACATTCGCTATGTTAGGGTTCGCCATTCTGTCAGCGGACGATCCTCAGCACGCAGACAAATGAGGAGGTCTGAGTGAAATATTCTTTGGGGAAATAAATAAAGGACAAGGGAGCATGGGAGGGGGGCGCATGGTTGGCAGATTTATACAATACTAAGTACTGCCCACACCAAGGACTTCTTCAGAAGTATATTTCGCCTGTGACAAGATCCACTAGCAAGGGAGGGGATGAGCATCCCGCTTCTCTTTCGATGACTGATGGCAATCTGGGCCCTCCCATTGGCGATCGCAACAATTGAGACAAGGAGACAACCACTGTCTTTTTCGCACCCCTAAACAGGGGTGAGATGCCGACTAGCATTGATTCAAATGCGTCGAGTTTAGCGACTTACCGCTAAGTGTTTGAAAGCTTGTTGCATCATTCATGTGTTGAATTGGTCGCTTCTACGTGCAGATGCTTGGAATTCTTTGTCTCTTCTTCTCCTGACACCTCGCCAATTGGCTTTTCTACTATCCGCATTTTTCTTCTACCTCCCCCTATTCCTCGGGACAATCCGCAGGCCTTTCTCCCAAGGTTCGCTTCGAAGATTTTTTTTGAAGAAAAATCTATTCTGACTGGAGTCACATCTCCTCTTTTCTTGTTGAGGTGATGAAATGGTGCCCATGACATAATAAGGTTGAGGACCCTGGAGTACTCTGCCAGGTACCCTTGTGGTTAGCGAATTGTCAAAACTTGTCCAAAGGGTACCCCGACGAGGACCTTGAGGTACTTTTGCATATCCGTGCTTAGCTCTGTTTACTTCCCACGTTTCGGAAACTCAACGAAATTAAAAGAGAAAAAAGGGCGAGGGTTCAGTTGGCATGCCACCGTATATTTATACGGCGCGAGAAGACTAGTTGAGAACGATTGAGGGTGTTTGAGAAGATTTCGCAGGCTTCGGCCCGTTGGCACCGTGCTAATCCCCCCGCCGAGTGTTTGCCAAGCAACGGGCAAGCGTGTTCACGGACCACGGCGCCAAGACGCTGCTCCCTTGCACTCTCCATATAATCCCGACGTTGCGCCATATGGTTTGCACACAGCTCTCCACAGCCCCGGTTATCTGCCAGCTCTAATTGACGATCACTTGCTGGCGCTTGACAGAAGAAGAATAAGCTTCGATTGATTGATTATCTTTCTTGTCCTTGAAAATTGGGGGGGTATTATTTACTCGGCTTCTCGTGCATCGACCGCTGCAGGTCCTGGAATATCTCGTGTTTTCTCTTATTCCTTTTCTCCCCCACGCTCCAGCCATTATTGAAGAATGGGTTCAGAAAGGATGAACGGAAACGCCCCAAGCCCGCGAACAACACAGTCCTCAATATCAGATATTTCGAAAAATGCCAACGATGCAGTCGCCTCGGATGCGGAAAAGGGAAGCCCTCATGTTTTCAATGAGCAAACAAATTTCGTCCCAAAGCGCACCATCATTACCGTAAGTCAACGCTTCAACATATGTGGCCGCCTCAACTCTGCTGACTAGCTCCAGATATTTTTAGCATGCGCCAGCGTTGACCTACTAGCATTGATGGACCAAACCACTTTGGCAGCCAGTCTTTCAATCATATCAAACGACCTAGCTGCCGGCGACCAAACATCCTGGATAGCTTCCGGGTATTTCGTGTAAGTCAATCATATACTTAGATATTTAAGCACAATAAGCCCAGCGGCTGACACGGTTGTAACATTCGAAACAAAAAGAACGTCAACATGCTTTCAGCTACTCTACGGACGCTTTTCTGACATCTGGTCACGAAAAGTGATCCTTTACATTGGTCTCGCCATCTTCTTCATAGGATCTCTCGCATCCTCACTAGCAGAAACTGCTACTCAGCTGATTGTTTTTCGGGCCTTCACTGGTGTCGGTGGTGGAGGCCTCATGACCGTAGCGCAAATGATAGTCAGCGACGTCGTTCCGCTTCGAGAAAGGGGAAAGTATCAGGGTATCCTAGGCTCTGTAGTAGCCCTTTCCAACGGCATTGGGCCGGTAATTGGTGGTGCATTAGCCTCGATATCAAAGGGCTCGTGGCGATGGATATTTCGTCTCAATTTGCCACTTACTGTGCTTACAACTGCCTGCGTCTTGTTTTTCATGCCCCTGAGAAAGGTCGAAGGCGATTGGAGATTGAAACTTAAGACGATAGATTTTGTCGGAGCTTTCCTTGCCCTTGGCGGAACGGCAGTGTTTATGCTCGGTTTGACATGGGGTGGTGGTGAACACCCATGGAATTCGGCGCATGTCATTGCTACGCTAGTCGTCGGGTTTGCCGTCTCGGTAGCGTTTCTTCTTTGGCAGTGGAAAGGAACTTCCACACCGTTGGTGCCGATGCACATTTTCAAAGTGAAGCTGGTTAACGGGGCCTGTCTGACGATGTTCGTCAACGGTTGGAATTTCCTGGTCCAGATCTACTACATCCCTACGTTCTATCAGCTGGCATACGGATACTCAGCAACCAAGGCGGCTACCTTGTTGCTGCCAATCACATTAATTCAAAGTACGTCAAGCGAAGTTCTATATTGAATCAAGCCGTAAGATTATGTTCATGTTCTAAGGCTTATGGTGTTCTTTTTGCGCTTCTACGTCTATATCTGAGGGCATTCACTTACTTTTATCGTCAAATCACACCAGCCCTCAGCAGCACAGTTTCCGGCCTTATCGTACACTGGGTGGGTCGCTACAGAGAATGCATACTTTTTGGGTGGATTGCCTGGGCAGCTGGTCTTGGGTTGTATTCGACACTTGATCAATCTTCGGGTCTTGGAAAACAGGTCGGGTATGGAATATTGACAGGCGTCGGTGTCGGAAACACATTGCAACCGTAAGTTGTGAATACAAAATATCTTTGAACGGGAACCATGCTTACAAGTTTCCCAGTGCCCTCATTGCCGTCCAAGCCGGTGTTGAGCGACGCGATATGGCGGTAGTAACATCATTCAGAAAGTGAGTAGAGATGATTTCTCCTTGAATACATTTTGCAAGCTAAATGTTAATAATTCAACCTTCCAATAGCTTCATAAGGAATCTGGGCGGGACGCTAGGGCTCGCAGCCGCAGGAACTATCATCCATAACAGGCTTCTCTCATCTGTTTCAGTCCTTAGTCTCGACCACTCTACGACCCAGGAACTCCTCAGAAGCCCTGAAACATACTTGTCTTCACTTTCGCAATCGGAAGCCACGCATGTCCGGTCCATTCTCATGCCAGCCTATCAAAGCGGATTCCGAATTGTTTTTCTTATCGGCGCGGGGCTATCGGGGCTTGCGTTCTTCCTTTCCTTTTTCCTGATGCCCCAGGTGACTCTGAAAAGACCAGATGATGAGGCGTTGAAAGAGGAAGGGAAGAGGAGGGTTCAGGAGATCAAGAAATCGTCGGAGAAGGAAAACGTGTGAGGCTGGTCTGTGGGTGTTCACGAAAGCTGAAGTGGGTATTCAAGTATAGAAGCGATGACAAAAGTTATGATTCTAGATTATCTCAATCTTATTTAATATAGAGTTGCTAAAGAAACATGCTGTCTACTCCACACTTTGTCTCGTCTTCATGGTTTCAAAGATTAAGGTTGAGCGACAGGTGCTGATCGCCAAGATTGCTTTTAGTTACAGGCTCCAAGCTCAAAATTCCAAGCAATAATCACCATCCTCGCTGAGAATTACTCCTTACCTACAGGCGAGTACCCCGACGTGCGCCGAAGGGCATGCTAATATCCGTGCTTACGGTCGGCGTTCAACGGTGCCGATTTCTTAGCCTCGATACACTGATAGATTCAAGTTCTTTTTGCCCGCTTTTCTCTTGCCTCGTCGCAGGGTCACCCATGGCTTCATCTTCCCGCTCAGCGAATAGCATCGCAATGCTCGCCATATTAGCCTCATTTCTTCTTTGTGAGACACTACAGTTTGACAACTTTCTTCGGCACAATTGGAAGATCGGCAAAGTTGCTCATACATTACCCATCCCACCCTGTCTTCCGGGTTTTCATTAGCTCTGCGCTACTCAAAATCCGGGGTTGAGCCATAGCAATAGCAAGCAATTATTTCATTCCTTCGCGAGTGCGGGGACTATTCGTGAGTCTATATAAGCCGAAGACCCTTCCCAATTCCTCGCGGTAGGCATCAAACAAGGCAAAGATACAGTTCATCGCCCTTGCTAGTACCTGCCATGGAGCACAACCTCTCGTCAAAACACGGCGATGCCGCGAGCGATGCTATTGAGATTACGGGCAACGAGAAGCTGGCTGAGATATTGGTGCACTCCAAGCCCAGCTGGTTAGGAAGCGGATATCTCCGCATGTATCTCTTCTGTGCCCTCATCTTTCTAACGTCAACGATGAACGGTAAGACTGATATACTCCCCCCTTCTACATGTGTCGCAGAAAGTAGTAGACCTTGCAATATTGTATAGCTAGCTTAGGTATTAACCTCTTTTTTTTATTATCACAGGGCTTGACGGTAGCTTGATGGGCACCATAAACACTCTTCCCAATTACGTCAAATACTACGGCCTGCCGCCAACAGGCAATGCTGGCACAGGTATTGTCTTTGCGATCTTCAATGTACGCGATGTCCCCTTCATATAGCTATATCTATGACGGGTGATTTAAAGTCCAGAGATACTAGGTTGGCCAAATGGCCGGCGCAGTTTTTATCTGGATAGCAGATTGGAAAGGCCGCCGACTACCTATATTTCTGGGATGTTTTGGTGTCTGTGTCGCGACCATTTTGACAGGCATGGCACCCACTCTCGGCGTATTTATTGGCGGCCGATTCTTATTGTCATATTTTGCGATTATTGCGACTACGTCTGCTCCGTTATACATTATTGAGATAGCACCACCTCAGTACCGTGCAACTGTCGTAGGCATGTACAACACATTCTACTACCTGGTCGGTGACCTATACTCTCCTTTGCCCTAGGTATACCTTATATTCCCTGAGACAACCTGTTGGCTTAGAAATGTTTGTGGTAGGGGTCTATCATCGCAACAGCCTCCGTTTATGGAGCGCATAAACATCTAGCGCACAAGGGAAACAGTGACTGGCGCGTCCCATTGTGGATTCAGATGTTATGTCCTGGGATCGTTTGTCTTGGTATTTGGTTTTGTCCGGAATCGCCTA
The DNA here is from genome assembly GCA_002573585.1 of Helicocarpus griseus UAMH5409. Classification (NCBI taxonomy): domain Eukaryota; kingdom Fungi; phylum Ascomycota; class Eurotiomycetes; order Onygenales; family Ajellomycetaceae; genus Helicocarpus; species Helicocarpus griseus. Next base: position 52,080 of record PDNB01000178.1, on the reverse strand, counting down.
GATGGTTCACCGAATCCATATTTCTTCTAAGGGTTGATTGCTAACTTCTACATTAAGGCTGATAGGTAAAGAACGAGACGACGAAGCCAGAATCATTCTGGCCAAACACCACGCAAATGGTGACCCGGATCACCCGCTGGTAAAACTTGAAATGGCAGAAATGGCCGACTCGCTGAGGAAAGAAGGGATGTTGACTTGGAGGAACTTCTTTGATTTGCGGGTGTTATTCAAGACCCGCGCTCGTCGGTATAGGATGATGCTTAATATCTCTTTTTCCTGGTTTGGCCAGTTCTCCGGGAATAAGTATGCTTCTACCGAACCCATGAAAGCAAGATATGTTGCTAATACAATTTTTATCTCTCAGCGTGGCATCTTACTATCTACCTTACCTCCTTGAAAATGTCGGGGTCACTGATACGGACACCAAGCTCCTCCTCAACATTATTTACGCCATTATGGGTTGGATCCCGGCGATGATTGGAGCACGGTGCCATGATATTATCGGGAGACGCAAGATGTTGCTCGGGTGCACCCTAGAGATGGCAGTTGCGCTTGCAATTGCTGCTGGGACGGCGGCGGGCTATACCAACACTAGCAGTAAAAAGTCATCCTCTGCATCGATTGCGTTTATCTACATATTCGGGGGAGGTATTTGCATTTGCGTTCACGTCCATGCAACCCATATATCCCGGCGAGGTTATGTCAAATGACATGAGAGGTAAGGGAATGGGGATCTATCAATTGACAGCTGGTGCGGCGGGGTTTGTCAACACGTTCGCAGCGAGGGTTGCGTTGAATAACGTGAGCTCGCTACAATTCTCTATTTTTTAAAAATCCATATATCGTATTATGGCTTCTACTCGCACCCTTCTAGATGCCACCCTTATATTTCAAAGTACTAATCCGACGTAAATATTAAACAGATATAATACTGGTTCTACGTCTTCTTTGTCTTCTGGGACTTATTCGAGTTTGCATTCATATACTTCTTCTATGTGGAGACCAAAGGACGCACACTCGAGGAGCTGGATGAGGTGTTTGAAGCCCCGAATCCACGCAAGGCCAGTACAGGCGCCATAATCGTACGGCGAACTCGTACTCCTGAGGGTGGAAACGCCGAGGATAAAAACGGGAATGATGTGTAGTAATCCATTCAGTACTTCTTACGCGTAGCATAGTCGAGAGTCCAGGGTTTACCATTCCAGAAATACACACCGAACCTTACCCTTTCTCACTCATTCCAGAATCCAGAGAGCCAGTAACGCCGTAACGCCATGAACAGACATTTCATTCCCACCGATAAGAGACCGAAAAAAGAAAACATCTTTTGGTAGAACCCGATGTCTCAATCATAATACGTGACACTCACCACCTTAAACAACATCTTCTCTCCAACCCTAACGCGCCCCTCCCCATCAACACTAATATATCCATCTGTACTGTTTTTAACATCACTTGGGAACGACGACGTGAATCTCATTGAGTAACCCCTTCTTTTTCCATCTCCATTCCCCGCCTCAAACAATATATCCACCGGCTCAGCCGCTGCCCTCTCGGAGCCTAGCCTCCGCCCTTGCCCCAACCAAACGCTCCGGTCAAAACTCGACACCAAAAAGGGGCTGGACTGATTCGTAGCAATAGTCTCAATATCAGTCATGTTATTGTTATAGTAATGTATTATCCACCGGGCATCCCGTGGACGATATTTATCACTATCGGACAACAGTTTGGACGATATCGTTGTTATATCCGTACTATTGCCGCCACTACCAGAGCTGTTGTGAGCTAGTAGATAGCCATTATCACTTTCAATGACAAGATATCGCCCCTCAGTCAGATTACCTGCGCAGATCTTATAGCCTTCCTCGACTATGTTGGGGAGTGTCTCCGGCTGCGATGAATAGGGCACGGGTGGCCGTGGTTTGGGAAACCGAGATTCACAATAGGCGGAGCCGTCATACTCGCCGCGGGGGGTGCGGTGAGGAGGCTTTGGTTTTGGGATACTGGGGATGGAGAGGTCGGGCTGTTTATTTGCATAATTGACATAGTTAAAGGGCACTGTTTCTGAGATGAAATAGGATGGGGGACACAGGGGGGGGGAGGGGGTTATATCTAGAACGTACGTTTTTAAAGTCTAGCGCATTTACGAGATTTGCCATGTTCTGTCTCCTCCAGTGCACCATCTCGTCTGTGGTGATATTTTCGTAACCCTTCGCGCTGAGCCATTCTTCTATGAAGAGTATTTGCGAGTTGTGGTCCGCATGTTCGGTGAAAACCCTTCCGCCGCGGGTCCAGGGGGAAACAATGTAGAAAGGTACTCGAACCCCTATACCAGTTTTCAAGAGCAATTAGGTTACCTCGAATAATTAAAATAATAATACTCGAGGGTAGATACCAGGTCCCGTGTATATGTTTCCGAACCAGCCATAAGGATCTTCTATCCATTCACCAGGAGTGTTTACGGGAGAATGATAAGGGGGAACATGGTCGCCCCATCCACCAGATTCTGCGCTCTGTCAGCTTAATGAATTTATGGAATTTAGAACTGGAAATTGTATTTTACCATCGTAACTGAATATGAGCAGGCTTGAGCCATACTTTGGTCCTTTGACCACTGCTTCTAGAATCTTATGCTGCAGCCAACCTCCATCAGACGGAGAATATGGCGCATGTTCAGACAATTCTCGTGGGCCGACAATGAAGCTAATCTGAGGCAGAGTCCCCATTGCAGCGGCACCATAAAAATTATCCAAACCCAAATATGCCATACCTTTTCTTGATAAAACTGAGTCTGGTGGCGCATCTTGATACTGCTGGAACCAGGCTAAAGGGTTGTCATCATAATTGTCCACTCCCTGGTAAACCTGCCAGGAGACACCAGCTGCTTCGTAAAATTCAAAGATGGTCTTCCATTTGAGAGGGTAGCAGTTCAGGTTGGGTTTTTCGCATCCTAATTATAAGAATAATTCAGCTGCAACTCCCCGGTGTAGATTAATGAAAGCTTCCCCCTGGAGCTGCCTTACCTGGTGTATTGGTATTGTCTATATATACGCCTCCTTCATCCAGCGCTTGTGGACTACCGGGCGCATTAATACTTCCACTTACCAGTGTAACACGGTTCGGATTGGTAGCTGTGATTTGCGACTCCTATTCAATTTCCAAGATTTTAAACACGGGCACGGCCTTGGAAGTAATACCAGGAGACATACTTGGTACATATCACCCACAGTCCAGCCGTCAGCAATAGCAAATTGGACGGGAAGATCTTGTCTCTTCAAATAACCCCAACTCCATGGTGTATTATTTCTCGCCCAACCATTATTGAGGCCGCCGTTGATAGAGGCGTGATTCTCTCTATAGCCATTGCTTCCAGCAACCATGCATTGAATAGCCTCGGACCAATTTCCTCCAAGATAGCCCAAGTACCACGGGAGAAGTGTTTCTGTATCATTTGACATGCTCCGGTCGACGGGTCTTTAATAGGTAAGTATAATTCTTTCTGTGTAATCTTGCAACAAGAAACTGACTGGTACCACACGGAACGGCCATCGTTGATTTGCACGTTTGGGTCATTGAAACCTCTGGCACCGGCCATAGTTCCGAAATACTTTCGTCTCAGTCAGTTTTTTCTGCATGTCGTAAAATCACAATCGTTACACCGAGCATACCGTATCCCATGACCGGTTTTCTTGCATGAATATGATGACATGTTCGATTTCCTTCAGACTGCGTACGGCTTTGTTGCGATCAATCAGTAAAAATAGCAGTATTGCTGTAAATAGGCCGGAAAGCTATAAAGCAGAGTTTAGAATCAGCTATAACACCTGATAGTAAGAATCAACACTCACTGCAACAATAACCACTCCTAGTTTAACAAAACGAAACGCCATCGCCTTGTGCTCGCCGTAGACGCCAGCTTGGTGCAGTATCTTCAGGCATTAGCAGGAAGATATAGATGATGAAGGAAAAGCAGTATATATAGCCATCTTTTCAGTAAAGAAATCAAGCCAAGCTTGACGGACAGTCCACGGGGGTTAAGCCGATGACATCGGGCTCTTTATAGAATGTCATTTGGCTGCTTTTCTCCAGCCGATCAATAATCAACAGATTCCCCTCTCAGCCGGGCTGGGCACTGGGCACTGACTGGGCAGAGCAAGCAACTTGAAGCTTGGAGCTACACGTATGCAAAGCCTGGGCAAAGTTAGCGACTCCCTCCGGTTTTCGAAAGTATCTGCAGGGGAGCTAAGAAGCTTCATCCCCGTATCATCAGCAATACCAAGGTTGGGGCTTGCACACAATCGGGTGGCGGTGCCTCCATTCTCAAAAGCCCGCCTCATCAACGAATATAAAAGCGCTACTTGTGACCGCAAGCAGAGGCAAGATATGTAACGCGAGCCAGCCCAGCAAACCGGATTGTGATGGGCGTTCTGGTGCTTTGTGTTTCGCTGCATATCGTGTGTCAGCTTTGCTTATTCACCCCGGGGTGTTTGTTTTATCCCCATCGGCTTCAGACGGAAATCCCAGATGGAACGAACATCCAGCCGCCGGAGACTACGTCAATCACACAATAATAGTAGCGACAATTCCCAGGAGACTTCAAGGGCTCCGGCATATCCAACGGCAGCAGATACGAGCAGCCAAGGAACAGCCCACAGTTTCAAAAGCATCCGGAGCTGGTCGAAGAGCCAATTGGTAACCTTCGTGACGGTTCTCAGCTGGCTGGCGTTTCTTGCTACATCCTTGCGAGTTCTTGGAATTCCAGGCTTTGCAGGTTATTTGCCGGTGGTTTTTTCATCTTCTGATGAGCGCGTTCTGGACTCGTTCTTGCTGTCTGCCACGGATGAGCTGCAACCTGAGGCTCACATTTATCGTGCCGAGACAACAATTCGCCTCAACTGGACGGTGACTGCAGGATATCTTCGCCCAGATGGTGTTCGAAAACGCGTCTATCTCATCAATGGTGTGTTCTAAGTTTTCGTCACTTGTTCGAACCGCGGAACAGACGTGCTAGGCTAACGAGCCTATTATTATTAGGCGCCTTTCCCGCCCCCATAATTGAAGCGCGTTCGGGAGACAGGCTAATCATCAACGTCACGAATGATTTGAAAGATCAGGGTGTTACTCTGCATTGGCATGGTCTTCATATGAGAGGTGGACTCTTACTCTCAGCAATACTAAAAGCTAGTTCACTGCTAACATTACGGAGATGCAAATCGAATGGACGGCACGACCGGGGTAACCCAATGCGCCGTCACCCCTGGGGACTCTTTTCTTTATGATTTTACTATTTCTGAATCTCAAAGCGGAACATACTGGTATTTGAAGGCTTCTTCAATTACGTATTAAAATTCTCTCCCGGCAACATGCTGATTTGCACCCAGGTATCATGCTCACTCCGGTTTGCAAAGAGCAGACGGATTATACGGTGGATTGGTGATTCATCGCCCTGCTCTAAGGCCTGTGCGAGGAATTCGATATCGACACGCAGAATCTGACATCTTGAAGTATAACTATCAAAAGGAGATTTTGTTGCTTGTAGGGGACTGGTACCATAGACCGGCTGACGAGGTTCTGAAGTGGTACATGAGAGCAGGATCCTACGGCAACGAGGTATATTAAACTTGCTGCTTGATTCATATCATAACTAACATATATGCTCTAGCCCGTACCAGATTCTCTTCTTATCAATGGGGTCGGTCGCTTTGATTGCGCCATGGCAGTACCGGCACGCCCTGTCGACTGTTCTGAGGATGAACATCTCATTCCCCAGTTGACAATAGACCCTTCATATTCATACAGGGTCCGAGTTGTGAATACTGGGTACGTATTAGGCTTAATATCCTATATAGGAGACTCCCTAATATGGTAATTCAGATCTCTATCTGGAGTCTCGCTAGGCTTTTCTCAGGGACATCTTGACCTCATTCAAATCGATGGGGGCCTGGATGCTCGACAAGGAGAAGGTTCAGGAGCATTCAAATCGAGATCTATTGGTGTCCTATATCCAGGGCAACGAGTAGATTTTATTTTACGACATTCTCGGAATGCTCAAGCGACATCTTCACTCATGGTAGAGCTGGATCCCGAGTAAGGACAACACTTGATCCTAGAATTCTATTGCCATTTGTATCTAACGCAATGATACGAAAATTAGATGCTTCAAGTATCCAAACCCGGCACTTTCGTCTCTTCAGGCATTTCCCATTTTGGCAGACATCTCAGATAGCACAAGGAAGATTCATATGCCAAAGCCTCGACCCCTCCCGATAAAGAATCACATAGACCTCGCTCAAATCTCGTCCACCCCGGCCCTTCTTTCTGCCCTTCCCCCTGAAGCTAACCAAACTTACGTTGTATATACAAAGATTTCCCAGATGTCAAAGAACCAGAACATGCCTATGGGCTACTTTAATCAGACATCATGGCGCCCACAATCTGATCCCCCGTATCCTTTAATCGCTCTAAGCCCGCGGAAATGGGATAAAAACCAGTTTGCAATCACGACAGGCAGTGAGCCTGTCTGGGTCGACCTTGTTGTGAATAATCTTGACGAGGGACCACATCCCTTCCATCTTGTAAGCCGCCTTTCAAGCGACCACTCACGCTTTTAATATCATTCCCCCCGTCACCCAATCCATTATTGTGGCCAGCTCCCTGTAACTCTCCACAAGGGCTCCAATCCAACAACAATCACTAATGAACGAAAAATATTTAACAGCACGGCCACAGTTTTTTTGTTCTCACCGTCCATTCCTCATCCTTAGGCTGGGGCTCATACAATCCTTTCAACCCTCATCAGCGGCACCAGCAATTCCGCCCATCCTCAAACGATCTTGCCAAAGCGGTACTGCGAGATACGGTGCAGATACCCCGACGAGGCCATGCGGTCCTGCGTTTCCGCGCTGATAATCCGGGTATCTGGCTTTTCCACTGCCATATCCTGTGGCATCTGGCAAGTGGTATGGCAATGGTGGTTGATGTTATGAATGGGTTTGAGAGCGGGGAAGCGGTAGTTACATCAAGAGGAGACCTGGAAATGACGAAGAAATGCCGGTATTCCTAGGTGCAACTAGGTCCATGATAATATAGGAAGATGCAAAGCATGTAATATTTTATTGGATTATTTGTGAAGGTTAGGGAGATGATGTGCTTTCGATATTGGAAACATACTCATCCCGCCCGTATTGTCTGCACAAAAAAGACGATTGCTTCCCCGAGCGTTATAATGCTATACGGGTAAATGAAGGAAAGGACAAAGCTCCTGAACAGCTTGCAATCAGCAGATATTGTTCTTTAAATACTCTGGGGCTGTGGTGCATTGCAAGTTTTGACGACTCGCATTTTCCTGCCAAATGAATTGCATGCATGGAACATAGAAGTCATACAACTTGCCTCCTCCTCCCGTAGATAATGTCATTGTTCCGGAAGCCTATCATCAGTGATAAACGATAGTAGAAGAAATAAATATAAGAGGCATTTTTGTTCTTTTAGGTGTTTTCAGTAGAATTTCTTTGTCCTTTGCCGTCAGGTCCTCTTGATATAGCTGAAAATGGTTCCCTTCGGCCAAGTCCGAGAAGAATGAACAAATTTCGTTCCAATCGACGGCCTGCCATGTGATAAAACCCTCACAAGATGAATCCCTGCGTTCATACGTCAATTTGCGCCAGGTGGGATTAAAGCATTCAGAGTATGTCAGTTCCAAACTCATACGCAAGATCGAATCCGATAGTGAAGAATTGGCCCCCTTTTTTAGGAAGATTCTGGTAGCCAATTGCGAGAAGCCAACAGACAGAGTCTGTAAAAGTCCGCTCCTTTTTCCGCCGTCTAATTTCACATTCATTGCTCCATATTTGCCCCGTCATCGACTTAGGAGAAAGTGACTAGAGGGCTGAACAGCACTAAATATACTCAGCCAACCTGCCGTATATCTTACGAAATATTTTTGGATAACTTGCCGATATAAATGAGGATTGAAGGGGTAGTTTTTCTCCCAGAATGTCCCTTGTTAGTCTCGTAGAAAGTCGCCCACATACGGACTGGAGAATAGGCTAGATGGCATATTGAAGCTTTTTTTGTGGGTGGTGGCTGGGCGGTTCGGCGGACGGGCGGCGCAGCCATTGTGTCGTACGGCATGAGTTTCAGCAATTGACGAATGTGAAAGATAACTATCCCATACTTCAGCATTGATTCGAGTATCTTCTTGGGCCTCCTGTCGTGAATCTGTGTCCTTCCGGAACTGGGGACTTTCTCCGAGAAAAGCCATCGTGAATTATTCGTCACACTGGCAGACACGGGAGGCAAGCCGATACGCTCCAAATAAGACTTCGCCAATTGCGGGACCAATTGAAGCGCTCAGGCTCTAGAAGCTTGCGCTGACATGCGCTTTTAGTCCCTTAAATCCTTGAGCGGTATAAAAATAAGCTCGCACAACCTTCCAGAAAGTAAGATCGCGCTGAAAAGGCTAAGAAAATGGGGATATGACACATTTCCCCTCTTCCGTCGCTTACCGCAATATAACGGGGGAGGTGAAAGAAGGTTACAACCCCCCTGAGCCCCATCAGGGGGTCGAGGCTGATCGTCGCAGACTGGCTAAATCCCGTGACGAGCAGGTGAGCTCGTCAATAATGAAAATCAATCGCGTTGAGCAGAGCAGAATGGTACCATCACCGTTAAGGGATTTGACGATATGGCAAGTTAAATATTTGGACGCCGGCGCGGATTTCATCCTGTAACTTTTACCGCCGACATACTTCAGTACGCTGTGCAGAAGGCCATCCGACCATTGAACCCCCGTAACTTAATGGGTAAACGAGGAGTCGGAAACCATGCCAGTTTTCGTCATCGAAACATCAACGGCAATCCTTTTAGCGATAATGTAAGCGACCTGCATGTGCATGTACCGTATGTATATGCATACCATGAGCGTTTATCCCTGATGCTACACAGGAAAAAAGCAATTCTGAACCATCTTACCGTCTTTTTATCCCATGGCCTTCCTAGCGAGCCTGTCTATTTGAACGATTGTGGATGGGCACTCCTTTCTTTGAAACAGTGACTCCCCTCCTCCATTGGCACCGTCTACCGCCTTGCGAGAAGTCATTGTGATCCCTTTCGCATCAAACCAACTCCCGCCAAAACGGCCATCGTAAAGTGAATCCGACGACTCTTGATTGCAGTCCTAAAAATGGAAAAGGCGAGCGAAAATCCAGGAGCAAGTCATGAGGCGCCCATTGCTTCTCGACAGGTGATTGTCGATGAGAAGTTCGTAGACCAAGCTGCCGTCTATCTGTCTAAAACAAAAAAGTATCCGTCCTTGACGCAGGAAGAAGAGAGGAAGATGGTGCGCAAAATGGACTTGATAATGATTCCCATGGTGAGTAATTGCGTCTTTTCCCAATGAAATAAGAGCATCGAATCAACTCTTTCTCTTTAATGTGCGGTTTCGCTTTTTACTGACTAATTTGTATCCTTAAATTCGCCAGCTTCTTCTTACCGCGACTCTCGGTGCAGTCGACAAAGTGGCTCTGGGCACATCAGCCCTGTACGGCTTGAGGGAAGATTTGCACCTCGAAGGCCAGGATTACGCATGGGCAGGATCCATCCTCCCTATTGGCGTACGTTGTCTACCTCGCAAAAGATCCGTGTTGAACCGGCTCCGCACAGTAACTGACAGTGGTCAAGGGGATCGTTGGCATGTGGCCGTCGTCTTACCTCGTACAACGCTTCCCGCCTGCAAAGTATCTATGCGTATGCTCAATGGGTTGGTCATTGATGGCATTGCTCATACCGGTCTGCAAAGGTTCTCGCGGACTGCTTGTCTTGAGGTTCTTCATGGGTCTGTTTATCCATTGACCGTATCTTGCATCCCAGATTGATGCGTTTTGTCTTTCCTTTTTCGCTTTTTGTCGCTTGTTGGTCTGACATCGTTCGATAGGTTTCCTAGAAGCGGTTATTGTACCCGGCATCTCCCTCATAATCGCAGGGTTCTATAAGAAGAAAGAGCAACCTCCACGGAATGCCCTCGTGTTTGCCGCTATCAGTTCCGTCATCAACGGCTTTCTCTCGTGGGCCGTGAGCCATATCCCAGATTCTGCTCGTCTAGCAAAATGGCAGTACCTATTCCTTATCACAGGTAAAACAAAAGCTTAATGTTATAACGGTGGCTGTGGGAAAGGGTGACTAACTTCAATGTCAATATAGGATCCGTGTCGATGGCGTGGTCGATATTTGTCTTTTTCGCCATGCCTGATTCTCCCATGAATGCATTCTTCCTGAGCGACCAAGAGAAATTTCACGCAGTTCAGCGTTTGGCGGAGAACAAGACTGGCATAGTCAACAAGCGTTGGAAGTGGTATCAGGCGGTCGAAGCAGTCATCGATCCGAAAACATGGATGATATTCTTTTTTAACATCGCAATTAACGTTCCGAACGGAGGTAATTAAAACACATTCCTGCGCGTAAATTTGCCACCCCCCATCTTCGCGAGGCGGCCCATCCCCAAGCAGCCAAAGAACATGATATGATAAGCATCAGAACGAAGTTGGAAGAAGGGAATCCTTCGAAAAAAGAGGGGTATGAGAGGAAGGTGAAAGTGACAGCCCTGCTAACTCCAAACGACGCTAGGCCTTATCACATTCGGCGGCATTATCATCAACAACCTAGGCTTCTCAGCCGTGGACAGCTCGCTCCTCAATATGCCGACGGGCGTGATGTCTACGCTGTCAGCCTTCGTCTTCTCGACCCTGGCAGCCAAGTGGGTCGACCGCCGTTGTTTGGTCACGATTCTTGCCTGCTGTGTGCCCATTGTGGGATCCATCGTGGTATATTCAATCGAGAGGAGCAATATCGCAGGCCAGATGATTGGGTTGTACTGCGTTTGTACCCCAGTCTCACTACCAAAGAATAAACTGGGGTTATACGGGGCTAAAAGTCTAACATGTTCATGATCTTCTAGCTGTATACATACTTTGGGCCCTACGTCGTTGGTACGCAAAGCCCTAATGCCCAATTAGGAAAACCTTGCCCTAATTGACTTATCTTTCTCAAGGAATCTCCCTCGCCCAAGCAAACACGGCCGGTCACACGAAGAAAACAGTGCAGTATTCCATTCTATACATCGGATATTGCGTTGGTATGTCTTTTGACCCTTCATCATGATGTTCTATTCACACAAGATAGGAGCACCAAGCTAATCCCGACACACCAGGAAACCTCATTGGCCCTCAAACGTTCCGCGCAAGTCAGGCCCCCGAATATACCAGCGGCTTCGTCGCAATGTTGGCGTGTTACTGTGCCAGCATTGCTCTGATGTCAGGCTACTGGACCTTGGCCATCTGGGCCAACAAACGCGCCGACAGGGGGATTGACCCACATGGTCAAGAACTAACCAACTTGTTCCAGGATCATACCGATTTCCAGCAGCGGAATTTTAGGTATACAACGTGAATGAAGCGAATCCTCTCTGTTAGATAGGTGGAAGCAGCTTGGTGTCCTTGGTTGGTGAGCAAGGTCGAGGCTTGTCCGCGATAATCGTCAATATCGATCAACATATGAGCAATAGAAAATGGAAAATTTCAACGGTTATTAACCCTGTTCTCAGTCCTGCAACGACAAGTTACGACTTGGGTTTGAATTCGTGGAAATGATGTGGTCAGTCTTTATGCAGCATGGATGAAGGGACAAGAGAAGTCCCAGTTTACGCAGATGCCCTCAGCTAGGAAAACCGGGAACCATCCTTCGACAAGGAGCAACTGGCAAATAGTACGCAGGGTGTGACTGTAATGATTGGATGATACCCCTGAAAATGAAGGAGTGTGGCTCCTATAGTGTATGCAGCAAGCACCAACCCTGTTCTGACATCGGGGCGAAAAAGCTGGACAATAAAGGGCAATTATCTAGTAGCTACCAGACAGGGGGGAAACATAGGAAGAAGATAAGCCAGCGTATTCAAGCGAAACGGCTAGGCAAAAGAATGTTAACAGACCGAACAGTCTACAAAGCAAGGCGTCAAGTATTAAACGGAAAATAGCAACAGTAAACCCGAAACGAAATTTATACCATCCTTCCCCGACGATGAAAAAGACCTCAAAGAGAGAAGAGTAGCAGAAGAGACGCTCCGAAGATTTTCGCGTCCAGGCAAGTGGCAGATCCAAATTCCAACTCAAAGTAGGGCAGGGACTTCAAAGAAGTAAACTCTCTCATGCCAAACTAATAATCCCCGGTCCGTCATCTCCCCAAACCTTGCCGCGGGGGTAATCGATGTCCTTTGCGCGATATGCATATTCAACAACCATGCGCGCTCTCCGGACGCTTCCCAAATTGCGTATTTTTTGAATACCCGCTAACCTATCCAGAACGAAACGGCGATGTTCCTCGTCATCCAACCCGACGTTACCAACCAAATATAGCGGCCAGAGAAGGGTAGGCGAATCGGGAAGTTTACGTATTTTATCTATTATCATTTTGACGAGGTGGGTTTTGCATGGTGCTGGTGATATCTCCACGGGGCCTGGAGCTATTTGGTTACGGTTAAGAGATGGGTTGGGTCTATTATGATGGTTATTATTGATATGGTTATTGTGGTAGTGGTTCCGTGTGTCGGCGTGATACATACTGCGTACGTACATTAGGGTTTCCTAGGCGCTCGCGCAGATAAAGAAGTGCTGCGAGTCTTTTCAGATCGGCGACTTCGGCGAGATATTGGCTTTGGTGGTGGGCATATGGTGGCAATTTCTGGGGGAGGTACTGTAATGTGTGTTCGATGTCATCCCGCGCTGCGTTGAAAGTTGAAGATTCCGAGGATGTAAGTTGGCGGGTTTTCATTATCTTCGAGGATAATCAGTATATGTGAATGGCGTCGAAAGTAGACAACAACATTACCTTTGATCTCTCCGTTGCTAACTCCGATATTTTGTTTATCACCGTCATTAGACCTCGTGAACAGCCCATCAAAACGTCAATCTGCAGTTTTCAGAAAAAAATGTCAGGATAAACCATGCCATCGAAACATAAAGTTGTCAGTAAGAAAAATCGACATAGTATACCTCTTCCAGGTCATCATCCTCCAGCCACGAATTATCTACTCGTTCTACCGTCGATGGATCTTCCACACCCGTCCGGCCCATGATATCATGGGCTACAAAGTATAATACGAAGAATTTCTTCAATATCTGGCTTTCACATGACTGCTGCGGGAGAAGCGCCATGAGCTGAAGGCCACCACGAAGATGTGTCGTCCATGAAGGGGTACACCCATCGGTTATCTAGAAAATTAGCATAATGAAAATACATTCCGCCAGTCAACGGAGTGAGAAACGGTTATGGTGTACTTGCATCATGGAAACAAAGCATTAGAACTGTCGCCACTGCCCCAGGGCTCGGCTTTTTATCGTAAATCTCGTTTTGCAAGCCATGTAGCGCCTTCTGCTTGTAAATATACGCTGCCCTCTCGTACCTACAATCCCCTTGAAGCCGAAGTTGGTTGGCCGCAATAGCGAGAAGAATATTCCTGAGTGGTTCATGAGGTTGTTGAATATTCAAAGCCAGTGGTGTGACAAGCGATAAATACGGATTATAATTCTGGCTGAGGGAGCAGAAAGGCGCAATACCCCGAATGAAGTAATCGATAAGAAGGTTCTCGACAGCCGAATAGTGTGCTAGCGGGTGACCCAAAGGTCGATCCGGGGAGGGGTGGTAGCCCTGGCCACTTATCGGCTGGGCAATGGCCGAATGCTTAAGTGGATTTCTTTCTCTCTCTGTACCGCTTGTATCGCCGAAATCCCAATATGTTGTATTCAGAAATATCCATCTATCGGCATACTGATCTATAGGAACGGCCTGATACTCGCGCCCCAGATCTAATTTTGTAGGCGGTTTGATCTTCGAAGAGCGTTTTGACCATGTTCCTGGAGATAACGGAAGCTCATAAGCCATCAGTCAGTCGTAAGCCTCTAATATAGTAATGTTCGGCTCCTGTTTTGCGGAGACGAAGAAACCTTAATGCTTATAACTGGCATACCTTCCCGACCAAAGTGTATCCCCCTCTGCGCCGCATCCTCTCGCCAAAGTAATTTGAGTCCGCGAATGCATTGTATATTCAGTCGTTCGCATCGGCTGCATACCGGCCATTCCTCGGTACATTGGACATGTTTTTCTAAAGATATTTCCAAGTTAGCATCCAATGCAAATTTGAAAGCAGTACAAAAAACAACACGAACTAACCTTTACATGTCCAGCAACCCGTCCGTCGTCGGCTCTCAGGCTGTTTTCTCTCTCGGCGGGTCATTTGAGTATAAAAACGTATCTTCCGCCGTCACTCTCAATCAATCAGTTCGCAAAGTGCCTTTCTCCCAACACTAGGTCGAATCCATAGCCCAACCGTTTTGTAAAGCTCGGCGTTGGATTTTAAGACAATGAGGGCTCCCAGTGAGCGCTTTGTCCGGCGGGATTTTCTTGTAGCAGGGATGTCGTCGATGCGGTTCTATCTTATCAATCGCAGCTTGGGCAAGGTTCTCGATGGAGTTATTCCTCTTTGGACATGGGGATGCGATCAAAGCGCACCGGGGGCTGACTCAGCGCCGTGGCTGAACAATGTCCATTCAATAGTGATTTATTATTGATATCAGAATGAATGAGGCGGCTATCGCTATTTCCAATTGGGAGAAAATGTGGAGGAAGGGGCCTGTGGGCAAATCGAATACGAATTCTTTCATGGACACATTAGAACAGAGAGTGGGGATCGAAATAACTATATATAGCATAGGGATATCCCATGATCCCGCATGCGAATTTTGGAATAATTGTAGGCGGGGAGAAAAGGCACGGCCCGTTCCACCATAGCGCGAACAGAGATCCATGTACATACAAACAATCAATATAGCAAGTAGCAAACACCCCATGCAACTCCACGCTCATGCTCATGAAAAAGCGCTTGGAATAAAATAAGTACAATAAAAGCAATGCAGATATCCGTCTATTATAATCAACAACAGAGTTACATATCCTTCATATCGTGCCAGCCTCGAGCACCGGTCCGCTGTTATCGCTATCACCCACTTGAACACCCCACACCCTCCATCGAGCATCTTCAATGATATCGTTTCGGAGCCACATCCCTTTGGTGTTCTTCCTACCGTCTGTCTCTTTAGAGTCGGATGACACTTTCTCCATGTCATCATTTGAATCCAACCATGCGAAAAGCAATCGGAGCTGCCAAAGGCGGTCTCTAATCGTATCATCTCCCGCGCCTTGTCCACTTGCAGCTGCCACCAGGTTCTGAATTGTCTTGTCAAGCACAAGCCTCGTATCCACAACGCTTGGTCGCAGCCAGGAAGGTGAGCCAACAATAATCATCGACTGGTTCCTGCCGAAGATCGTGATTGGTTGTTGAGATGCAACTGAGGGAATGACCAGTGCTTTTTCGCTCATATCGAGAAGCCGGAACGCACGGAGACTAAATATCCACTCCCAAAGATGGCGTGCAGGGAAACGGACCTGAATGGATGATTTGCCTTGAGAATACAGGATAGGTGCTGCTGAATTGGGCACGGCGTTTACTGCCCTAGAGTAGCCTGGAAGCGAAGACGAGGGAATATCCTGAACATCACTCAGTGCCATAAGTGAGGAAGAGAACTCCGAGGAGCTGGATGTGTTGTATGCAGTACGCCTGCGAAGGTAAACTGATTGATCGCCCAAACAGAACTTGTCTCGAAGCGCCTCGTTGCCAGCAAAGTCCAACGTCAGGTCCCAGTGGTCTGGACTTTGTATCTTCACAGAAGTGAGCTCATCCAAATTAGGAAGCAAACAGGGAGCTGTCATGACTCGACTTTCACCTGTCTTGAGTGTCAGAGACACCGGAATCGTTACTGCACGTCGGGTATCAAGGTCGCGTGGGATGAGGCACCTTGGCTCTGCTGCCAGGACCCATAGATGGCGGAAGGCCTGGAGATGGCATTTGTTATCGAGGACAGTGGTAGGAAATACAGGATAGAAAGAGCAGAGTAAAGACGCAATTCCAAGATTGGAAGTCCCAAGTGTATACGTTCCGCCACCCAAAAATAGCATGCCAATAGCCATGTGGGCTGCCATGTGGCTTCCGTAAGGCGTATCTCCACCGACGTGGCCATGCAATGATCTGAGACGACGGAATACCGGGATGTCTCCTGTTCCAGACATGACAGCGGCCGTAGATAACGCAACAATATCCTGGCAATTGCGAACGGCATTACGAGCTAGCCTTTCATCGTAGTTGTGTACAGCGAACCGGGATATACGTATGAACTGATCAAGGTAAGAAACAAGGAGGTCGCGTGCTTGAGTCGAGCCGGAGCCAGCATATCGAAGCCCGATAGCAAAGCAAAGTCCGGCAACGATGTTGAAGAAAGGCATGTCGTCAGTACATAAGCGGTGGATTTTCGTAAGACGGTATCTACGCTTATAAATGGACGGAAGATTGTTCTTAATCCATTTGTAGCTTGAAGTTATTGAATCCCACATTATCAAATGCTTGGCTAAGGTTCGAAGCAGAAAGATGTCAGGCCGGACATAGTCAAACTGGGCGATTGTATCAGGGATATCGATCTTTTCAGCAACAGTCGAGTCATTTGACTTCATAAAGATTATTGCCAGTGCAATCGCAGCTCCAGCAGTGGCTTTGTCCAGGATGTGCACAACGTCCACGTTTTTTGTACCAACAGCTAGTGCTAGAAGCCGTTCCACGATGTGCATATCCCGAAGACCTCTAAGATCATTGCCTTTGGCTAGATTGATGAATCCTAGAGCAAATCCTGCAGCCAAACGATAGCCCTCATCTCTCAAGATTTCTTGAGAGATGGATGGCTCTTCTTGTTCGACATTTTCCATCTCTGAAAGCATGACTTCACTCATACGCCGGTGTTGCGAGTTACAGTACAGCAAACCAATACCCATAATTCCGGTGGTTTGGGTCAATGGAGATAGGTTCAGTTCCGCGGCCCCTGGTGGTAGCATCCTGGTTACATGGACCGAAAGTAGACGTGTGATTAGAGTATCCATCGTCCCGATATAGGAAGCTGAGAGCCCCAACAAAAGGCCAATCGACGTCATAGTATGTTTAGGGATCAAATATTTGAAAGCGACCCATTTCGCCAAGGACTTCAGATGTCCGTTCAAACCTAATGCAAGCAAAAAGCCAGCGTGTCGATTCGTAAGCTCGGTTGGTTTGTTATACAATATCCAGGATGTATCGATGCCTTTGGCAGCTTTAGAAATTGCAAGACCAGTCGATGCTCCGTTATGGAAGAACGCCCAGCAAACCCTATCCTCGGCAAAAGCTGACTTGTCGGCACTGATTGTCACATTTGAAGGCTTCATGATGCACTGCAAAGAGAACGCTGGGATCGGCAGTTTCTCGGTCAGGAGCGGTACTCTGCCACTGAATCCTATCATCGCTCTCCCAGCAGGAACGGACAGAGTTCGAAGCACCACAAGCTGAACTAATTCTTTCTGAGCCTCGAGCACCTCCGATTCAGACAAGCCCGGGGCAGGCGAACATTCAGCAAAAGGGGGTTTCATTTGATTGAGAATTTTGAAAGCTTCGAAGAACCGGCGGTCTTCGCGGAAAATGAGCCGAGTTATAGATTGCCTGTCAGCCTCCGCAGAGATTTCGAAGGAATTAACAGTATTGCCATCTAATGCCGGGTTACCAATGGAATGAACATCCCGTATAGCGTCATGTGATTGAATGAACGGAGATCTTGACATTGGAGTGTTGGCTCTGTCTTCCGTCATCGACATAAAGAGGTCATCTCTGTCAATTAACGCGAGCAGCGAACTGCCCCAGTGGCTTGGCGGAGCAGATTGGCACCGAACAATGGATTCCTTCAGAGGAGCACTGATGCCATCAGGGAGAGTGTCTATCACAGAGTTCGTTAGTCCCCATCGAAGCAACAGCTCTACACGTTCCGTAACAGTTGTCTGTTGTTTCAACTCTGAAATGAAGCCAGTCAGCGCTAGGGTCCGTGGCGTAAGTCGCATGGCTTGTTCCAGCGCAAGCTCTCGCGCAGTTGCGGAAGTAGGATCAGACACTATATCGACAATCGTCAAAAAGTTTGCTTCTTCGTGATTCAAAGATTTCTCAACGAAAGAGAGTATAGACGGGGGAGGAAACGGCTCTTCCGGTAAGTCCAAAGTCGAAATTCGAGATTCTTCAAACAACCATCGGTCTATAGTCGCCATCTCAACGCCATAGTACCCATCCGCCGTCCAGTCCCAGGATTTCCACCCTAACCACCCACCGATTTGTGCCAAGATAGGGGCAAGGAGTCCGGCTTTCGAATAAGAGGTTTCTGAATTGACTGTAGACAGCTTCTGTTCCTCACGAAGCAAATGGAGGCCCACCAATATTGTGCCGAGCGCAGTTCTTCTTGTGTCGTGGTCGCGAGAAACAGCTGTTGGAAGGTAGCCTTCCGCACCAGTCGCTACTTCGCCTTGCGGAGAGAGAAGAAACTCTCTAGAAAGCGCGGCACAACGAATAATGTAGGAATTCTTTCGCGAATTGAGCCCAGTCTCGAAAACGGGACGATGATCTCCCCAGGGTGCTTCTTCCGTGCCCTTTGAATCCCCTTCTGAAACCCATCCCCAAGGAGAATTCATCATCCAAGAGGAAGCAATGCCATGCGAGCCAGCTTCTTGGTCCATCATACTGTCCCAATTCTCCATATCAATTGAACTCCCACTGCTAGATCGTAGAAATTCGGCTTTTCTTCGCCTTTGTCTAGCTGGAGGCTTTGATGGGTTTCCTTCGATAAAATAGACAGCCATGGTAAAGAGGACAATCACCAACGCAGTCCACTCCAGATCGTTGTCACTATCCGTCTCCTCCCTTAACTGTAGCCATTTCAAAACTTCCCACCAACCGACAAGGACTCCATCCCCGACTTTATCTCCCTGTCGTAGTACGAAACTGCAAGTGTCCAGTATTTGTTTGACATGAGAATTACGGGGCTCAAGCTGTATTTGAAGTCTGTGTTTTCGGCCCTGGGTGTCAACCACATCCACTTTCCCCCGATTCGTAGAGTGGAGTAGCCCGCAGAGATCGTACGAGCCATCGCTTAGAACTCTCTTCAAACTCCCTTCCCGCGGCCGATTTGGAGTGCCGGTAATGGACATGCCATGCGGCCCGTAAATCATCATGCTAGTAGGGAGCTCCACTTTAACAAGAGTACTCCACGGTGCTTGCAGTGTCAGCTCTCCCCGACCATCGATTGTTGAGGATAATATAAGTATGCGCGATACGTCCCCGTCGACTAATTTACAGCAATCTATCACATTGGAGCCATGACGTATGGCCATAGCCCGAACAGTCGCACCTCGATCATCCGGAACAGATTTTTTCTTATCCTTTCGAAAACGCGGCTTAGGCTGCACTTGAGCACCTGCTTTTGTCGCCAGGAGGTTAACTACCGACAGGTTTCTTGACTCCTTGTTCAATAAGCAAAGCGCGATAGAGGTCGACTCGGTTGACTCTGGTAAGGCATCTTGGTGTGAAGAAATTGTAAAGACTTCGAATTTCCGTCCTCTGACCAAACTTGGGGCGCTGCGAGTGGTCGA
The DNA here is from genome assembly GCA_002573585.1 of Helicocarpus griseus UAMH5409. NCBI lineage: Eukaryota > Fungi > Ascomycota > Eurotiomycetes > Onygenales > Ajellomycetaceae > Helicocarpus > Helicocarpus griseus. The sequence continues at coordinate 32,493 of PDNB01000178.1, read as the reverse complement.
AAATCCGGGTGAGAAACTCTCCACTTTCGCAAGCATCATCTCCCTAGGTAAACCAGAGATGGTTTCTCGAAGGCCCATATTATCGAATCCTTCAAAATCTCCCCCATTATTGAGGCTCTCTAAGAATTTATCAACGGGGGCATCAAGGAAACTACTTCCGTTGCTATACACCGAAGTGCTCCCTGGGGGTAAAGAGTTTCTGAATCCGAAGCTTCCACGCGCGCTTTGACCGCCAAACGATTCACCCCGTCTACCTCCGTAAAATGACGAAGCATTTTGATTACCAGTAACGAAATCGGAAAACGTTGCCCTATCGTTATTCGCGGCCAGGTCAGCGCGTGCAAGCAATGAGCTCACCCTCCTTGACGCTCTCATGGAAACACCTATATCATCAAACTCATGGCCCAGTTGGGAAGCCAGTTCCTCCTCGTCGTCAGGACCAGGCTTCGGGTTTGGTCGAGACATGTCTGAAGCAGACCGGCCATGGTTCAATCCTCCAAAGCTCTCGCGGAGTCCAGAAGGTCCCCGACCTACTGGCGTAGCCGCCCCGGCCATATCGAAGTAGGAGCTTCGTCTCTTTGAGTGGGTTCCATTTACAGTTGACATTCTCTTCTTGGAATGAGATAGAGCGGGGTCTTTGTCTCTATAGCGAGCAGTCCAGATGGTGTACATTCCTGTCTTTTGATTCAAAGTGACGATAAATAGTAAGGGATGTGTCTCTGACGCCTGAGGAATGCCTACTGCAGCTTCGTCCTTCGTAGAGACATAGAGCACTTCCTCTGCTGGGTCGAGCGCATCAAATCCGACACTCTTGTCCTGAGCAGAGAGAGATGAATTACTCACGACGACTAATCCCATCTCAGAATGAGGGTCTACAAGACAAAATACTCTGGGAAGTGAGGCATTATCTTCCAGCTTCGGCATCCACTTCGACGGTTGAGCGGGAGATAACGTCAACGAAGGACGAGCGCCACTTCCTCCCGAAAGCTTGAATGAACTCCGATGGATCGTCTGTGAGGAAGCAAAAGAGTTCGGAGGAGCTGCTGGCACTGGTTTAATGCGTATCTCTGCGACCTTGCGCTGGAACAGCAGACCACGCGGCGTAGCCCATACGGCATCAACCTCGAACGGTAAGGGGACGATGTGGGAGTCGCCATTGAGGAAAAATATGTGTGCTTGCGACTTCAAAACCACAACCAAAGCCCTTGATAAACTGCTTTTAATAGTCTCATTGTCAACAGCAGGTGTAGGAACCGCCCCATGTTTTGATGCCGCCTTACTCTTCCCTTGTTGACGCTTCTTCCCTTTTAGCCTGGCTTGTAATTCCTCGTCCAAAGCAGTAGTGGCAGTCCCGATTAGGCTTTTTCCGGACCCGCCTCCGCTTTCTGTCCTTGCAGAACCAGCAGGAAACGTAGCAAATAAGGCGTCGACTATTTCCTCCTTCTCAATATCAAAACTGAATGACCTCTTGACTACCCCGCCTCGAGACCATATCACGCAGCTTTTTGTGACAATTAACTCCTCCTCCAGCAGCCCTTCGGTCCCATTATCGATATTGCATGTCTTCCAAACGAACTGGTCTTCAGGCGGGTTCGCTGGCAGCTTCGACTCGGCCACGAGGTATGGTATTGCAGTGGGCTCGTGGAGACCCAGAGAGCGGACTGAGGCCATTATGGAAGGCGGATCTGTAGAAATTCCCCTGTAGCAGCTCCGGCCGGTGAGGACAGCAATCTAAGCATGCCCATTCTCGCGTAAAATAGAATTGGGGGAATGAGGGGGCGTGTATGGGCGCGTATGGGCGTTGTTCTCACAGGCGCATATTTCGGAGGTTGTTTGCGGGCGATGGAATAAATAGACGCGAAGCGCGACTTCTTCAAAGATTTGTGGCGACGACCACTCAACTTCATCTCAGCCTCAACATCTTCAAGTCAACAACAACAACAACACTTACACATACACAAGAAGCTGCATCAACCGCCCACCGTACACGACAAGATATACAATCGCTACAAGTATTTCAATTTCCTTTGGTTCTGCATGAAGAAATGCCGGCAATCGCGCTCGCTTAGCCCATTGAGCTTACCGTCTTCCTATTCTTCGCCAAGCTATCTCTCGAGCGCGATCCTATTCTATTCCTTCTTTTTGGCCTAGAGAATAAGATCAGAAAATATGCTGAACCTTCCATTCGATCCTGTCGTCCGACAGAGAGAAGATGGCTTGCAGTTGAGGTAAAAATCTCAACCAATTCAAGCTGTTACTTGCCCGTGAAGAACCTTTCTTCTAACCATATCAAACAGCTACCAGCTACCGCACCGAGTCTACGACACGAAAGTCTACCCTATACAAGCTTCTAATGGATCTACCATAATTATTTACGGTCATGATCTCGGAATTCGGATTTTGTGGAGAGGCGGGAGGGCGTTTAAATCGCAACAACCCCAACCAGCGGAACAAGAGCAACCAAAGACGAACGGAGCGTCAAACGATGATATTATTATGATAAGCGATTCGGATGATGAAGCGCCTGCCCCAGAACCCAAAAAGGACACTGCACCGTCGGTAGAATTTGAGGACGAAGAGGGCGAAATAGATCCTTCGAGGCCTTTCCATGAAATTCTGCGGCATATCGATATTCAACTTGGTGTAAAGGTGCTAGGGCTTTCGGTGCCTACCTTCTCTTCAGAAAACCTCAGATCGACTTTGGAGTCATATCCGCAAATATTCTCTGATATTGCTGTTATTACAGCCGTTTGCGCCGACTGTTCCATTCGGGTTCTCACAATACCACTAACGCCACCGCCAAATCCCCAAGATAGCTCATCGTGGGGCCTTCAAACCGTTACAATCAGCGAAGGATCTGTCCAATCCATTCCAGCAGGTGTGGCCGTAACTGTCACATCGCGGAAACTGGGAGATGGTGGCAGTCGATACAGGTCTCAGAGTCGGAACTGCACCTCCAAAAGTACATCCGATTTAGGATCCGAAAATGCTTGGGATCTTCTAGTCGCTATTCATTCTGCTGAAGGGGTTGGTACGCTTTCGATTTATCGGATTCCCGTCTCTTATAAGCCCGGCCAGTCCTCACAAATCTTACTGCCTGAACCTGCTCTCCCTATACAACATCTACTTTTGCCATCTCCCGCAAAATCGATAGCCTTTAATCCCGCTCAATATCCCTCTGACCGCCACTCTCACCTGCTTGTATCCTTCGGCAGTGGTAGCGTTAAAATATATTTTTGCTTAACGTCAAAATCTCGGAAGCCTATTTCTGAAAGACGAGGGTCGTCCAGTGATAATGACACTGCTAAGGAAACTGTGGGAGCCTGGCTAGTCACTTTCTCTTCCGATTTCTATCAGAGTTCAATAGGAATACCCCGACGGAAAACAATAGTGGATGCAGCATGGGTTCTTGGTGGCAAAGCGATCATGGTCCTTCTCTCGGACGGATCGTGGGGCATCTGGGACCCCGAAGGAGCAGGCCCAGGGAGCAAAGACTATGCAGGCACTCCATATGGCCAAGGTGCTCCGTCAAACAGTGGTGCAATGACATCCTTTGCTGTTTCTGGATTCGTTGCCGGGCCTGTATCGACATCAAAGCCTCTCGCGTCTGGGCTATCAGCAGACAACCGGTCCAATTTCGTTCCTATGACTCCTTCCACCAAGCGACTCAGAGAAGACACTCTCTTCAAAGGCTCCTCAGCCAACGCTCCATCAACATCTTCAACACGGGGCAGCATATCTGTGGCTACTACCAAAACCTCAAGAGATGGACTACCGGATGAGTCGATTCTTATTTGGCACGGTAGCCAAAATATTTGGATCCCCAGTTTGCTCTCTCTGTGGCGCAACAGCGCTAAACCCACTGGAACGTTCAATCCGTCGAGCCGGTCTAGGCCGATCCCGATCGAAAATATCAATCTCCTCGGGGAGATACAAAACGGCATCACTCAGTTAGTTCACGATCCCATCGCGGTCGGTAAGGGTGCCAATCCTGATATTCTGATAACGGCCGAGCATCAGCTCATCATGCTTGCCCGAAGCCCGTCGGAAGCCGGCGTCGCTGATTCTGAATCAGCATTACAAAAAGATGCAACCACTTCAATTGAGGGCGACCAATATATGCTGAAAAGAGGAGAATTGGATCTCACTGGCATGGAAAGGGTGTTATCTGGTATGGCAAGCGGTAGGGGATCAGTCGACGCGTTTCGGAGCCCGCAAAGAAAAGGGTTATTCTCCTAGATTTACCCAGTGTTGCTTTCCACGGTTATCGCAACATACCCTTTTTGTTTTCTTTCTATCGTCGGTACTAAAGCATGTACTACATGTACTACGCCGCAGCTAGCTTACAGCAAAAGAGACATGCCGACCCGAGCGGCCATCCCAAACCTGTCTCGGGGTCTAGAAGCATCTGAATTACTCAAGAGAGTACAATTTCCCTCAATGATATCACGTCACTTTTTGCTTTGCCTTAGCAATTTTAAGAGCAATTTTCTTACCTAAAAGTACAAACACTGCGTGAAAGCCCTTCCCATTCGCGACGCAAGGTGGAGCACAAGGCGAGATACCATGTCTTGAAATTCAATCCCCGCCCATGGGTGGGGGTTGAATAAGCTCTGTATTCGACGCGATATATCGAATCCTTTTCCCCCTGTGCATCTAAAACCAACTCCCAAATGCGTGTCGACTGTTAACACGGTTGACGGGAAAGAAGTAAAGCGTTGCAGCTGAGGCACTGACAGATTGGGCGGTTCCCAACTTATATGTGAAAAAAGGAAAAGCCGGGCTTTTGCTCCTGGGTTCTTTTTCATTTTTTTGCATGCTGCTTTGGGGACCTCCTTTGCTGCTATGTCCTCTCTGCCTTGCTTTGGCTGTGCTTTTGCTTTCTTTCCTTGTGTTTGGGAGGTGGGGGAATACATTCATTTTTTTTTCTGTTGGCATTCGGGTGGAATTGTGCTAACTACCCTTTTGTTGGTGGGATATTACTATGGTAAGAATTTGCGTCAACTTCCGTGTATATCGCGTAAGGTAAGTTTGCGCCGTGCTGTCAGTGTATTTTTATACAACTACGGTTAGGCAGCATGGATGTAAAATCAATAAAGCAAGACTCGATTTTTTTTTCAAATGAAATAAATAACATTTTCTCTTCCCTTCTTTCCTGTATAGCTACCTGTACCTATAGTTTATATTAGAGATAAGAGAGTAAAAACAAGAGAAAAGCCAGACAGGAAATTAAAAAGCAGAAAGCGATGAAAACAAGAAGAAAAAACGGGAATATCAACTGGACGAGGTAGATAAACTAAACAAAAAAAGCCGCACAAACAGACAATGATTAAAGAGAGCAGAAAAACGAGATAAGGAGATATGTAGATGTAAGCTGGAAAAGCCGTGATGGTCGAAGACTGGATAATAAAGCAGCCAGTAACAACAAGTGATAAAAAAAGCAGATAAATGAGATGTTGGTGTGGTAGGTTATGTATGTGATGTTGGTAAAGGGAAAAAAAGACGATGGAAATGCCCTCCAATTCCTGGCCTTCCCGTCTCCGTCGTGTTTTCGTCCTTCCGTCCGGATAACCAGTCAATCAGTCATGACACTTTCCATGCAAGAGATATAGCAAAAAGGAGATTGTAAAGAGGGTGTGGTTAGATATGTAGAAGAGAAAAAAACTGACTCCCGGTGACCCGATGCTAGACAGAAACTTTCTTTCTAAACGCAGAAATATGCCTGAGAAACTTTCGCAAAGGCCACAACGACAAAGGAGAAAAGGGGGCACGTAACAAAAAACTAAGCTCGGCAAGGAAGGACGCGTACGATATCAATAAATATCTAACATGAGATAGGTAAAGGGAGAAACGCTAATTTGCGAGGAGTAATAGACATACACCACAGCTTTGCAAGGATGATTGCTTGCGCAAATAACAGACAAAAATGAAGCCTTTGGAGGCTGTCTTTCTCTTCCAAAACAAAACGCAGTAGACAATGAAAGGAAAATATGTGTGAGTGTGGGAATACGATGTATGTGCATCCTAAGGTCCCATAGTTCGACCAGCGTAACAGTAAAAAAGAAATGGGAATCTATGTTGTTAAAACAGGAAAGAAAAAAATATGGGAAATAATGAAAGGCTTAAGCTCAGGATGAGCGAGTGAGTGATGGTGACGGGGGTGGCCTTGGGAAGTCACGGGGAGCAGCCGGAAGGTTCTTGGATTCAGAAGATCCAAAAGAATCACCCCAATCCCCTCGTGCCGTTGCGCTTCCGTTTCCGTAAAATCCAGCAGACTTCGAGCTTTCTGGTGTCGGAGGTGGTGGGGGCATTCGCGGAGGCGGACCGGGCGGTCCTGTGGCAGTGCGGAACTCGGAATTCCAAACATCTCCATTGACTAGTCCGTTCTTGTCGTTCCGTTTGTAGTCCTGCGCTTTATCCCTCCGTCTTGATTTATCGCCTTTACTCCCTTTACTCCCGGTACTAGCAGCTTCCCCAACCTCTTCCACGACGGGTAGAGTAGATGTGCCGCCAGGCATATCAGTGGAGGGAGCACGGATAGTGGTCAGAACGTGTTGTTGGGGCTCTGGATCAGTGGCGAGAGTTTTGCTTGACCTAATCGCATCTCTTTCAGCCCTTTCCATGACCCGATCAACGGACATGCGTGGGTGGGCGTGAGAGACCGGGATGCCGTCCATTGATGTCGGGCCTTGCTCTTTACTCTGCCTCTCACGTTCAGCTTCTTCCTTTGACTTCGTAATGCCTGTGATGAAGTTGATAAACCGCTCTCCATAAGCTTCAGGAGGAATCGGGGATATCTGGTTTCGATTGTGAGAGAGCCCTTTCCAGAAGTGCTCTGCCCTCTTGACCATACCATACTACAAATCAAGGTAGTTAGCTGAACAATGTTCCGAATCAAAAGTAAGCGTGAAAACATACGTGTGTCAGGCAATCAATGACGCCAAGATAATAAATTTCTTGTCCTGGACGCCCATCCTCGTGGGTAGCCCGAAATCCCCCATCATCGGAATAGAAAACAAGATTTTTGCGTTCATCCAGTATCTCATCAGGAAGAGCCGCTGACTGTTGAATTGGAACTGGTTTCTCCTTTTTAATTATCTCTCGAAGCTCTTTTGCCTTTCGGGCGTTCTCGAGCCTTGAGGGGGTTCTCATAAGGAGATTCGGTTGTTGCTCTTCTCCGCGTTCGCCCCCAGGTTGGAAAACCTGGAGTGTTTTATCTCGAACCTTCTCAGCATTCCCTTTCTCCAGGTCATGGATACCAACCAACAACGAGTAGTCCATGATTTTCAGGCGCTGCAATAATGATACGTCCCGCTTCAGTTGAGCTATGAAGACGTCTCTCTTCATAGGACCGCATTCAATATGACGATTTCTTCGCATCCAATTCAAATCCTTTAACGTCGCCCTGGGATTTTTCTCGACGTCCTCCTCGCGGAAATCACGTCCAATGGTTGATCCCTTGAGATCATACATTTGGTGAATATCTCGATGCGGCGGAAACAAATTATTCATAACAACAAAATGGATTTTCCGGCCGTAAGCCATCTTAACGCGGTGAAGACCGTAGAACTGGGAGATGAGAGTATTCGGGTTGTTTTCGATATGTTCATAATAGTCTCGCAGTATTCTTCGAAGGAGCTTATGTTCGGCGTGGTGGATGGTCTTGATGATGTATTTATAGTCGCGAGAGAAGTAGAAAAAACTACCACTTTTACCAGGAGAACCCAACTCAGACAGTATATACTTGCTTGTTAACGACATCAAATAATCGGCAGGGTCGAGTTTGAATTTCGCCCGCAAGCGACGGAAAACCCAGGGAGCATAGTCCTTGAATTTAAAATCGTACTTGGCGGAAGGCGTCAGTTCGTTACCAGTTCTATAGAGAAATATGTTAGTACAGGGAAGAGCGGTAGAAAGATGACGGATTGAGAACAACATACATGTCAAAAGAAAATTTGTGTTTGGCTTCGAAGTCAGCATCCGTGAGCTCACGATCCATCTTGGCATTGGTTCTCGAAACCGTGAACCGAATTCCAGTCAACATGTTGTATGCTGTAACCCAGTTCACATGGTTCTGGTCAACCTTTGTGCCAACAATGACCCGATCATCATCCTCTTCTTCTCTCCGTCTTCGCTTGCTAGCTCTTCTTTGTTTGATCATCTCCGCCCATCGAGCAGCGTCTTCTTCGGGGGGGATATCATCCGGATGAAGGTCAGAAGCTATGGAGCGCGAGTTCCTTCGACCTAGGCTAAGAGATGCTCGTCGTAGACCCGAGGTCGGTGAAAAATGCCTATCCGCACTGGTTATGGAATCATCAGAAGTGATCGCATGTGGACTGGATATATCGCGACTGTTCCTCCGGCCGTTGGTGAACTTGGGCACCTGAAGCGTATGACGCTGTTGCAATCGGGGAGTAGTTGGAGACGAAGGTGCATCGCTACTTATACGAACTGGCGCACTCGGGGACGAATGGCGGAATCCTGGATGAATAGGCGCTTCTTGGGGAGGAGTAAGAACGGCGCCATCCAACATCGAAGTAGACGGCATCACAGAAGTAGGTGGAGTAAACTCAGTAGATGCAAAGTCATCGGAAGAGGTTCGATCACCATTCATTAAGGGTTTCGGGCTGGTAGACCTGGGCCCCGATGACATGCCATTCACATGAGGCACAATCCCAGTACCATTGGTTTCAGGCACAGGGATATCCATGGGTCTATTCCCATTTCTAAGGCCATCGTGAGGAGTTGGAGTCAATCTACCATTTTCCCTTTCCTTTTCTCTACCGTGGCCGGTAGTCACTGAAAGGATGCTGCCGTTTCTCGACTTGACGCTGTCATGGCCATGGGGAGTCACAGCAGATCTTCCAGTGCCAAGAGAGCCAAGTGACGGCAGACTTCCGCTTTTGAAATTGGTGACGAACCGGTCGGAAGCATTATCAAGATGGCCGTTTTCCCCATTGACATCGCCGGTCCATACAAAGGTATTGCTTATGGAAGATTTGTCGTACGACTTCCGGGCTGATTGGTCGTGAATGGAGGAAGAAGACGGGGTAGCATGGTGATGATTATGATGAGGGTGGTGGAGGAGGTGAGGTTCGCTGGTGAAGGATGGCATCGTGGAGGAGCGGCCGCGGGAAAGGGGAGAATTGGCAAGAAAGGAGGCTTCCTTTGCCACTCCAGAATTGGTGGATAGCGGTGGGAAAGGCGGAGAGAGTAGGCCAGATATGAGCCGTCAAGCCCCTTACAAACCTACCACGATATACGTGAGAGGGGAATAAGGAGCAGGACAAGCAGCCTACCTACTTGGCTCAGTAGGTGCGGCAGATAAAGCAATGGAAGGCCAGCATATTATAGAGTGTGGCGGAGGCAGGCGATCGTGCAAAGCAGGATAGCGTAGCGGAACACACGGAATGAAGAGCAGACAATAGACAGCCAAGTAAACAGAGAGATTGGGAGTATATGATTGAGCGGTGTATCTGTGGTGTGGATAATGGGGTTGGAATGAGGTTGGAGTTGGGTTGGAAGTTGGGAGGAGGTTGAGGTTGGCGAGCGAAGATGAGGCTGTCCATGTGTTTCTTTGGGGTTTAGTGCCAGAGTTACCTCATCCAACTTCCCCCCAGGAGAGTTCGATATAGAATTTAGAAATACTAGAACAAGCCACATCAGTCGAACATCAATACTTATATGCAGCCTGCTCTAAAAATACACCCCGGCCTGGTATTTCTTCTTCTGGATGCAATGAATATGAATACAGAACGTGAGCATATACTCACTCTACTGTTACCCACTGGCAAGTCTCTGTTATCAGGGAGGAAATTCTACATCTGAGTATACTACGTATCTCGCTAAAAAGTCATCAAAGCAGGGTCTTATCTATCATCTCCGGGTAGCTGGCATACCGAGATGAGTTTTCTGTGGCGCATCGACAGGGAAGAGAGGCGTCGCCAGATAATGCTGCATACGCTACGCTCACAACCTGGCCACCAAATGCACCTCAGAAATGTTCGTTATTTCCAGCTTCGAATATACGAGATACTGATCAGTTATAATTATTATATTTTGGCCTTATGAGTGATTTCCAGTAATACGGAACTCGGCTCACCTAACAATTCCGAGGGCAAACTGCTCTCCACTGCGTGCTATATTGACGCCGGACGGCCCTACAGTCCGCTCGCGAACCATCCAGCACTAGGCCAGCAGCACCCTTACCCCCTTTAAAATACATATTTACCAGCACTTTGGACTTCTGTCTCGGATGCAATGCCAATACCTCCTTTTGCCCAGGCGCTAGCTGGTTTTCGAGATTTTCTCTCCATCATCGCAGATGCGTGTGTTCCACAACTGAGTGATCATCACCGCCACACAGGCTCAATGCACCGTTTAGACCGACCAAAAAACACGGCAAAAGCATCACAAACCTTACAAATCGACCACAGAACGTTCCGGAAGAACTTGGGTATCTTCCATTCTGCATCTTCATGCATAAAACTACTGCCCATATATGGCTAGCTCATCGAGGGCTCCTTACTCGGCAGGTATTCCGCGTTGTCATCATTATTTTTGTTATTACTTTCGTTATTATTATGTCGGGGGGTCCCTCTCCTTTCCTCCTTTAAAAGTTGACCAACCTTCTTCCTGTTGGCCCTTGCGCATCTTCAGCTACCGTCAGTAGTGATCTTCCCTGCCAATAATACATACGTATGATGCTATGAAGCTTATGATGAAACGCGCCATCCCCACCGGAATGGGCTCTTTGAACTTTCTCCCCTTTCCTGTGAGTGTCGGACACGGGGCAAACGTGGGGAAATAAGAACAACAGTCAGATAACAACGGTATGTCTCCAAAAAGAAGCGAGCAGAATGACAACAACCAAAAGATTGCTATTTTTTACACTGATGATTCATAAACAGTTTCCTCGACGCGCGACCTGGGGAACAAGAACAAAAACAAAGCGCGCATCTTGATTCTTGACTTTCGGCGTCCCCATCGAAAGTGCGTGTCTCTGTGGATAAGGCTGAGGTTGTCGACTCCACATCTTGATCTAAAAGTAGAACATCCCTCAATCTTGCAACTGCAGGGCTCGAGAAATGGCTCTTGATGTCGTTCATGAATAAAGATAACATTATTATCATCAATGGCTTCCAGGACCTCTTAGCCAGCCCGATAATGCAAAGAAAGGCGGCTGTGTTGCCGTTTAATCAACGTAGTAATTCCTATGGAATGCTGCAGAGTTGAGGGAACGATCCTCGAGCCTTGATTTCATTCATGAGAAAGGTAACATTAACCAACTCAATAATGTTGAGAAAGGCGGCTATGTTGCCGTTCAAACAACATAGTAATTCCTATGGAACTGCCGTCAGTTGTCACCTTTCTCTTCATCAACAGCTGCAAGCAGCTGCTACATATGCTGCGTGTAACTATCCGTTCATTATTGTCAACATACAACAATGCGACTAAGCGCAATTGCGCTTCCTACAACAACATGCAAAACGTTGTTGAATTCATATTTCATTTGATATACTTTCCAGAACCGTCCTGCCAGCGCACAACATCAAGCAGTCAAGAAATCCTATATAAACCATCTGCTCGATGGCCGCAGGTTAAAAAATCGGAGTATATTTAATCACTCGATTCAGAGCAACAGAACGCATTTTCGAGAGCTCGCAGACAAACCCGCCCACCCTTTCTATTCCAGTTTTACAGCCTAGTATCTCTCTTTAGCACCAAATTCCTCCATTTATCAAACACCCCACTCAATCAAGTCTATCCCGCATGCTAATCATGAAACCCACCACTCTCACCCTCTCCAGCCTCTTCGCCCTCCTCACCACCCTCAACTTTGCCCAAGGCCAGGCCGACATGGTCGTCCCCGCCTGCGCCCGCCCTTGCCTTGAAATCGGCGCAAAAGCAGTAGGCTGCCGCGTCGACGACTACAAGTGCGGCTGCCCAGTCGAAACTTTGAAAAATATGATGGTGCCATGCTCGTATACGAACTGTGGCGTTGCAAAAACTTATAGTATGTTAATTTCTAGTATTGGTTTTCCTTTAACTGATATACGTCTACATGCTCTTGGAAGTGTGGAGAAGAGGGGGGAAGGTTTTGAATTTAGTTTGGAATCGGATTTTGGCTGGGGTTAGAAAAACAAGCCGGGCTTGAGCTAAGTCACTGACTACTTCCCCTATATAGATGAAGTCCTGCCGGCAGTAGTGGTGAACTGTAATACCCACGGGCAGTGAGAGATAGGACGGGATAGCAGCTGCAGCCTCGGGGATGACAGCTTTATGTCTATTTGCTTCTGCAATAATCACTTGTTTCCCCTACTTGCATGTTTTATGATGGCATCGGCTCAGGAACTAAGTCTCTCGGGCATCACGCTCTTTGATTCAGTTGCTTCAACATGATCTTTCTCTGCCTTTTCACAGGTCTAACCCCCTCCCACTCTCACTCATCCGCGCACTATACACCGGAGTCGGGCTCCGAAGGCACGTCAGGGACTGCATCGTTGTTCTCTCTCCCTCTCTTCTTCCCTTATAGCTTTGCCGGTGCTATAGAAACGGGCTTTTGCTAGCTACCTTTCTCTATCATTCCAACGATCTTGCAAAAGTAGCGCCTCAATTCTTCTACCTAGAGCTTCCCCCGTTCTCTAGCTTTCTGAGGCCCTGTTGGGCATTCATTACCAATCGTAATCACCATCGAGACAAATGACAAGAGCAGGTTTTGATGCATCATATTCTCCCTGTTACTGAGATACTTTCCAGGAGACAACAGAATATCCAATGCACGCAGGGGAATATCTCAGATGTAGTAGCTAAATAGCTTTTACGAGGATTCGTTCCTTTTTTACCCCTCAAGATTGCGCGTACTTAATAAGACTTGTCTCTAATATGCACGAGGTTTCTGCGTAACATGAGCCATGCCTATGTGACCAACGGATGCGGGGGTTAGTTGTTGCTTGCGGCCAGTGATGAATGGACGGAGCGGGGGAATGTTGGTGGCATTTTGACGTTCCCCCCTGCGGTGTTGCATAGCTAGTACTTTTATCTCTGTCTGCTTGAATTGAAGTTAAGTGTACGAAGAAACCGACATTGACCTCAATTACTGGTAAATTTGGATAATTAGAGAAAATGCGCACTGCAATTAAAACACCAAATGTCCCTTTCTCTGATCAGTGGTGGATGGTGGGAATTTTTTTTTTTTTTTTATTTTTATTTTTTTTTTTTTTCGTGGCGTGAGAACACGGCCAGAAACCAGCGTTTGGTTTACGTCGACTCCCTCAGGGGTTTCTGGAGTAAATATATATATTCGACATTTCCCACCCCCTTTTTCCCCAGCAACTCTGCAGCCTTTCCATGAATCTGAAAATCCAAAAGGCAGTCAGCAGTTGAATTAATTTGGATACATTGATTTGCTTTTTTAATTTTTTTTTTTTAAAAAAAATATTTTATACATATGTCAAAAGAACGTACATCCACGACTTCACTGGATTCAAACAAAATCTCCTATCCGAGAACACAGTCGGTCAAAAAAGGGGTCACTGGTAAACAACCGCCCCCAGCAAGGATATCTAAAGCTAAAGACGCGTCACAAAATGCAATGTCCATCCATGTCACTGTTAACAGACCGAGAATCTTAGGAAAATTATCAAACCATGTCCAAAATAATCGTTTCAAATACTTAAACCTGCCACTACGTTATCTTACCCTCCTCCATCTACAAAAAGACCGACAAATAAACTACATAGACCAGAGCAGAATCGAGTGCAGCGAAAGTCATTTTTTTGAACATTCCAAAAGGGTAAAATAGAATAAAATAAAATACGATAAAACATATCCCTACAATAAAAAAAAGGACGCCCGCCGCGCAGAAAAAAAGCCTGCAAGACGGAAGGGACGCGAATGGCACTTTGCAAAAATAGAAATAACATCACAACGGAAAAAGACAAGCATAAAACAAATAAACAACCCAACCAGTTCCCTTATTCCCCACCTCGACGCCGTTTCGTACCAAATAAGAGGTGATTCATGTGCACGATAGTAGTAGTAGTAGTAGTAGTAGTAGTAGTAGTAGTAAGAAACCCAGAGCTAATTGGAACCGAGGAAACAGAAAGCAAAACAATGAGAGCCGGACCTTGAACCATAAGAAATGAAGGGAAGAAGGGAAACAATTAATGTAAGAGAGAGATTATGCTTCGGTCTTCTTCGGCGTCGCGCTCTTCTTTGTGGTGGTCTTCTTGGTTCCGGCGGCTTTCTTTGGTGTGGGCTTAGCGGTGGATTTTGTGACACGGCCAGACTTGGTCTTGCCTAGCACCTTGGGAGCGTCGACGACTGCTGGGGCCTGATGGAAGGGATATGTCAGTATATATATGAGACATTGCGATTATGGGATGACGTGACATCACGTACAGATGGGGCCTTGCGGGGCTTGGCAACGTTGGCTTTTGGCTTAGCAGCGGTGGTCTTCTTAGGGGCAGCAGCCTTCTTGGTGGTGGTGGCCTTGGTGGCGGTCTTCTTGGGGGCAGCAGCCTTCTCCTTTTTGGCAGCAGCAGGCTTTGCGGCAGCCTTCTTAGCAGCGGGTTTGGCGGCAGGTTTGGCTTCCTTCTTGGCGAGCTTCAGGGGACCGGATGGACCTGGAGGGTAGACGCGTTAGTTTTGTTGACGGTAAGGTCAGACGCGATGTGAGATGGGTGATGAAGTCGACATCAATTCAATAGTGCAGATGAATAGGACTCGACCGGGTATATGTGGACGCGTAGTGGTGAAAAGAGGGGTGATGCGACGAACCCTTTGGTTGAGTGAACTCTCCCTTCTCGACGCCGGACTTGACGGCACGGTTGAATTGGGCGTCAAACGCGCTCTGGGAGGTAACGTTGATTCTGTTGTTGTTCTGGACGTATTTCTTAAGAGCCTGGCGGCTGTAGTTGGAAAGAATAAACAGTTAGCCCAGGATGTCAACAAAGCAGTGACGCGCCCGTGAGGTCATAGAAAACAGACAAGGGCGACAGCGAGGGCAGCGACTCGACGCCAGGGACCAGCTTACCTGCTTCCATTGCGTTCCTTGAGCTATAGGAGTAGCAGAGTCAGCATAGGAAACAAACATAAAGCAACGCGACAGAGGCGTGGAGTTGATAGAAGCTCTGGTGGGAAGACGTGGCGACCGTCGAGCTAGGCGTCACGAGGGCCTGGAAAACAAGCGACCGTGGCGCGTCGAGGATGGACTCACATTGATGATGGCATCCTTGATCATATCTATATCGCTGGAATCAGCAAGAGCACGCGATCACAGAAATAGCAGCGACATAAAAGGGGGATGTTGTGGTGGGGGGAGATCAGGAGTGGAAGGCAGACCTCTGTAGGAAGCGTGGGTAGCGGTGGTGCCGGCAGGCTTGGAGGTGCCAGTAGCTTTCTTCGGAGGCATGGTTGATGGTGGGAGGGGATGAATTGGGATAATAAATTAGTATTGATAGAATGGATGAAGATATTATTGATCAGATACAAGCAGCAGTTTTTGTGATGTTGTAGTTGTTGTTTTGATGTTGTGATGTCGATGGATGGAGGATGTTGGCGAGGGAGAAAGGCGTGGGCGAGGCAGCGGGGCAGGCGGCCTTTTATACCACGCGCCGTCTGCCCGCAGGATCACCCCCGGCGCAGCCCTTGATTCGCACCACCACAACCACCACCACATCTGATATTGGCATATTGCTCTGTCTGGCTGCTACGACTCTGCTGTCTGGCTCTCTTCTTATTCTCGTCGCTTCAGGGTTCCCATCGTGCTTGGCGGGTGCGGCATCAAGACAGACGGAATAGATAAGGATTGCTGCTTGATGATTCTCTTCGTCTCTCGGTTCTTCCCCCCTGCTGTGTCGCTCACTCATGCGCCATCCACCTGATTGTTATTATTATAATAATAAACATACAAAACGACTATTCTCGAACTAAAGAATCACTTTCATTTATTACTATCCCTTAATCCCCCTCTACTTCGAACTCACTGGTGGTCCCTGCATGCGTTTGCTGGCCGTGGGGATGAGGGGATGATGCCAAACCACGCTGAGCCCGCTGACAGGTTCCCTATATTCTGCTTCCCGTCCCGCTGTCCTCTGTATGGCTGCTCGGGATGTTTAGTATTTACGGGTTCGCATTATTGGCGGGATAACCACTGGAGAATCCAGGGAGGTCTCGGATGAGGACTGGTTCGTGGACTCGAACTAGATATATACACGCCCGTATAGCATGTGTCAAGGGGAGACATCATTGGCATTTGCCACAGAGTCAGACCACTCTATTGAATATGCCATTTCCAAAAGACATTATATCAGTCACTGACGTTCTATACTGTTTACAAAGAAAGATCAGTTGTTTGGACGTTTGATGAAGTCAGCGATGAGAGAGACACAATTGAGTTGCGAGGACCCAGACGAGCGTCGCGGTCAAATGACCCTATTCTTCTGTTTTAAGCTTCCTCTGTTCCCTCGAAGAAAGACTATTATGATTTTTCGCCATCTTCTTGTTCCCGTGTTCCCTGGCTGGCTGCCGTGGTGGTGGTTGATCTGAACCCTTTCTCCGCGTTTCTTGGCTTCAACCCAAACCTTGTATCGCATCACCTTTTCTCTCCCAAACACCCCCAAATCTCTTATTCTCTGATCTTTTGCAACACGCTTTTAGTTTGGGGGTATTTGACAGTCTATGGTCATATACTCGCCTGTCTTCGCCATATGCGAGTGATTTTATCTATCAAACACTCACCGTCGCCCCTGCATCAACATCTGTCTCGAATAGCCCATTTGGCGGCAGATGCCAGCCCCGTCATCAGCAACAACCATTGCACTTCTGGATGGGAGACAAATTGCGGAATGCTTATGAAGATACAGAGGACTGAATGTCCTACTCCAGCTCAATACCTTCCCATATACGGTTGAGGATCACAGCCATGGACATCTCCTTCGGCCGCATACAGACCCTGATCTTTCAGCCACACCGCGGTTTCGTGTCTCCATATTCTGTATATCGAATTTTCTATTGCCAAAGAATATATCTGAAGGTCTTTGCCTTCAAAATAATCAGTTGTATGTTACTCGTTGAATTGATTGTTGTCGCTCGCGAGTTGGTTTACAAGGTGCGCTAAGTGCAACCGACCAAGATGCGCCCGGCAACTTTACTCGACACATCGCATGGCCAAACTACTGTTTTATTTTTTTCTACGGATAATAATGTCATATTGCAGGGCAATAGCTCATTATTTATCTCTCCAATATCAAAATCCACCAGATAAAAATTAAAGTCGGGGAGCCTCCGCTTCTTTGTGGCATGCTGGTCACGCTTGTCTCGAAATTCGCGACACAGCAGCCTCACCTATTCGCCATTTGCGGCCACCATGGGTTCAAGCAGACATATGGCCAAGCCGTTTCCATTATAAGGAGGCCCCCTATGAGGTTTAATTACATCTGGGGGATCACATTTTATCTTGAATTATTGTACTGACTCGGTGGTCGAGCCTGTTCGGGTTTGCGAGGCCCCAATCCCGGATCACATCTATGGCTCGACTCATTTCTAGAGTGTTTGAACTTCCAACGCGACAGAAATGCCAAGTCACTCATACAAAAAGGTTGTCGACTAACCAACAGTTTATCTATTTGTTTTTGCAGTGGTAGATGGGGTTTTGCTGGCAGTTTTGAACGATGGTGGCCGATACTCTCTTTGGTTGACAACGCCCAGGAGCGTTCCGCAAAATTTTTCTCTTTCAAACATTGGGAGCGTCTGCCGTAGGAGTCAGAACCTCGTAGTGATTTGACTGTTGGGTTCAATCAAGCCAGAATTGTACTTCAATTGGCCAGCCTTGAAATTTGTATTCCTCGTAGGGCGTATCTGAACGTAAAACTGCAAATGCGGTCCCAAACGTGTTTAATTTCATTATCATCTTATCCGCTGTCTTGACTCTCCGACCACCACCACTCCCACATAACAAGAGCCTGAAATTGAATTTACAAGAGTATTAAACCTTATGTATCTTTTTCAACCTAGTTAATGGAAGTTTTGTCTAGCGTGGACTGACCTCAAATAGTCAAAGGAGCATGTTATTCTTGATCAATAATAATCCAAGGTTCCATCCGAGCCGCGTACCCGACGTTTGTTGCCCAGAAATTGCAAAAAAAAAAGTTAAGCGGTCCAATTATTTCTTGCTTGACCATAATTTATAAATGTTAGAGGGTCAGACGAGCGTAAGAATGGCTTAACTTTGCGTCCTGTGGGGATATCCCATTTTGAAGTCTGCAAATATATATATTTTCCCGTCCATCAACTACGTCCACACATAGTCCATCCTCAAGTGCAAAACCGAGTTTACAACAGAACTAAACTGCGTATCTTTTTTTTTACATCATGATATTAGCCTCCTATCGACTGCTACTTTGCAACGACAATCATACTATTAGACACACCAATCTGCCCACTGGCGAGCCTTTTACTGAAATCAAGAGACCCCGAACAAACAAACAAACCAAACAACAACACAACAATCCTTGGCATGCTGCCGCCCTCCCCATATAGACGCGCGTGTAATATCAGACTAGTACCCACATCATTTTAAGTAGCCAATCACACAACCCAGAGCTTTTACCCCACAATCAAGAATAGCCGCTAGTCCATGCCGATAGCCGCCGGAGGATTGAATGGCCGAGCCGACGACGACAGGGCAATCGAGCGGGAAGTTTGCTGACGGCCTGACACGGGTTGGAAGGGTCGCTCTGAGATCTAGTCACCCCTGGTCAGCTCACGGATATC
Organism: Helicocarpus griseus UAMH5409; assembly: GCA_002573585.1. NCBI lineage: Eukaryota > Fungi > Ascomycota > Eurotiomycetes > Onygenales > Ajellomycetaceae > Helicocarpus > Helicocarpus griseus. The sequence continues at coordinate 13,716 of PDNB01000178.1, read as the reverse complement.
CGGGAAAAGAGTCCTCGTTTCTTATGGAGATGGAGGAGCCTACGAGCTCTCACAGTTTGATTCTACTACCGGGGATTGAGGGAACCAAATGCGAATTTGAGGTCTGGGAAGCAACAGCGATGCAATGCAGAACAAGTGGAAGCTCATGACGAACTCTGGTGAAATACAGTGGGTGTTTGGTTGATTATCGATAATGTCCCTACCGGGAAAAGAAGAATAATTAAATGTCTGAATCTATATACCTATTTTATCGCAGACATGCCTCCATGATGATGGAATAAAACACTCTCATCACCGCCATTACCACGGCCATAGAGCCCTAAATTTGATGATATCCGCAGCCTTCTCCGCAATAGCATACATACCCGCCTGCAGATGCGCAGCGGGGATAATGGGGATAATGGAGGCATCGATGATACTCAATTTATTCGTCCCATACACCAACAGATCCGGCGAGACACAACCGCCCTTGTCCCTGGGCATCATCGGGCAACTGCAACTGGGATGCGCAAACGAAGGCGACATGGACATTGCCCCCCCCGCAACGAGCTTCGCGATGATTTCCTCTTGCGTCTTAGCGTCCTCACCGGGCGAGACCTCTTTGGGCTGCATGCCAGTGAGCGTTTTGGATTTCCAGTAGCGACGGGTGAATTCGATGAAGGTGAAGAGCTGGGTACGGTCAAAGGGGTTTTGGAGGGCGTTGAACCTGGGAGAGTGATTGTTTAGTATCACATGGCTGCTTCATGCAGGACTTTTTTCTTTTTTGAAAACTTACGTCACAATAGGCTCGCTGAGAGGATTGCTGGCATTGAGGTGAATAGTCCCACGGCTCAGAGGCTTCTGGATAGAGTTGGGCATGGCTCCAATACCGCCAAATGGCATTTCGAGGGCGGCGACGGAACCTTCTCCAAGCTGCTTGGCTAGGATACGGCGCTGGGCCTCGAAACCGGCAAGGAGTTCTTCGTTGGAATACACGTCTGGCAGATGCGCGGTTGATTTCTGTTCCTTCAAGCTCTTAATCAAAGCCTCTGTTTGATCAGTGATCATGGGCAGACTGAGAAATGCAATCGTGTTAGCCTGGGCCTTGGTGTATGGACCTGTCTTGTGTTTCAAGTATTGCTGCAACGCTTCAGCAGCAAAAGTCTCGTTTGTCGTCATGATATCTGGGGCCGGGTAGCTGTTCGTGACATTCCAGTTCAAGTATGCCACGGGATGATCTTGGAAATTGCTTCCAACTGCCGGTAGGTCAACTCTAGACTTGATCCCGGCGGCTTCTACGACATCCTTGGGCCCGATACCGCTCAATTGGAGGATCTGAGGAGTGTGGATAGCTCCCGCAGCCAGAATAACCTCCTTCTTAGCGCTGAAAGTTACCTCTTTCCCCGCCTTCCTGTCAATAGCTTTGACGCCTGACACCACGGTGCTATCCCCCTCAAACGTCAGCTCGATGACCTGGTGCTCAGTAAGCATCTTGAGATTCCTGCGCCAAGAGGCAATGTCATAGTAAGCTGTCAATGACGAGGACCTGGTCATGGTCTTGTCATCGATGGTAGCAGGAGACCAGAATTGGCCAATCGCGTTGCCCTCAGCATGTTCCTCGATGAACGGGATGCCCATCTCCGTGAATGCATCTATCATCTTGTACGTGTCCGGGACCTGCCAGTGAGGGTAGGTAACCTTCAGCGGGCTGCGCCGACCGAAAGCGGACTCGTCAAAGGTATACTTGTATTCCTCAACGATCTCCCGCGGCGGAGGGTTGAAATCCGCACTCTTCTTGAAATACGGAAGTAGCCCTCGCCATCCCCAGCCAAAGTTTCCGAGCTGTTCCCAGGAATCATAGTCGGCAGCAGATGCTCTGTCGTATGTCATACCTAAATTTTTAGATGAGCATTCAATTGACGGACGGCATTCCTTGCAAGGACACTACACGGACCATTAACAGTTGACCCGCCACCAGCAACCGCTCCAGCCATGACTGAATAACTGTTTCCACCAAGACCAGGTTCTGGCGCGGACTTGATGCTGTACAATAGTCCCATGTCAAGGGAGGTGCCCAGCATAGGAATTTGAGTCGTGTTGCTTCGGTCAATGACGCCATATTCAAGGACCAGCACAGAAACTACATGAACGCAAAGTTAGCCTTCACGGAACGAGCATCGTGTCGGAGCTAGTATCTTGTGCAACAAAAAAAAAGTCTGATTGACACTAAAAACAAAACAAAGAAGAATTGGGATAAGGAGCAAGCAATAGACTCACCAAACGGATTCTCCGAAAGCCGATTCGCAGCAACCAGACCTGTCAACCCACCACCAACGATGATGTAGTCGTACTCATCATCGCCATATCCAGGCCTCTTCCCAGCCAATCTCTCTGGCTGATCACCATTAGGTACCGCCGCCGACGTAGCGAGCGACGCGAAAAGTAGGAGAGCGCAACCAACCCCGGAGGGTAGAAACGAGGGGAACATGGTTCAAGACCACTCAACAAAAAAACAAAAAATTGTAATGAGTAGAACAGAAATGACAGACTTTGAAAGAATGACTGAACGAAGAAGAAAGGGAGTAAAGAAAGAGAGAAATGATGAAAGCTTCTGCTTCTTCTTTTTTCTTTCTCCTCTTCAAAGCTCGCTGTTCGCTTGAGGTACTAGCACTATGTAAGTACAGGGGGGTGGAAAACGTGGGCGGCAGTTGGAGAACCTTAGAGGCGCCGGTGGCGTGCATAGTTAGGGGGTGAGGGGTGAATTGGTCGTTAAACTAGAACTAACTACGTTGCATGGGCAATAATTACGCTTCCAGCAAGCTATCCTTCGGTTTAGTTCCTAGCGAGAGACAGACTCGTGTCGGAATCACGGATGGACATTCTGGAAGGTTTTTTTGTAACTGATAATTCGCGATCCGGTGGAAGCAATAATAATTATGGAAACGAACGTTTGGCGGCGTGGTTGCTGGCATCTGGGCATCTCTGGACTCCTATCGGCATACAAGGCGAGGGGATTGATACATTTAGCCGCGAGAGTCCGGCCGGGTTGTCCCTTGAACGGGATTGCGCTTGAAATTGCAGCGCATACAGCTGAACTACTTCAAATCTGTACCTACATGTACATGTACTATAATAATAACAGTTGGGCACTCGAGTCTCAAATACGCCGGGGGATGTCCGGCCGGGCTTTCGTTCTACTCTTTACTCTGCAAAGAAGACGGACAGATATGTCAGATACAGGAGTTCTGGCTTGTTGGGATAGCGGGTGAACCTGAGTTTTTGGTGGCGATTGAACATAATGCCGCATCTAATGTTTTAGTGCCGCTCGGAGGTGATTGATTTTTAAGCTAAGACAGTTTGCGGGTGGCAGATCGGGGGCTGCGAAAGGAATACTTCTTGACCGTAGCCCTGTAATCAGTGGTTAGGGAGTTATCGAGAACTCTCAGCGTCAAAAAAAATGGGATGCACATGTACATCGGCCGGGAGCCTTTCTGCCCTTCACTGAAAAAAGTTTGCGATTTCTCATCGTCGAATGGATGCATTTTGATCGCGGTGATGGGAAGGTTACTCGATGTAACTTATATGAGAAGAAAACCACGAGAAACCAAGACAATAATAATAACAACAATATACTCTGCCGTCCTATCTGTTGTGGAGTGATTTTAGTCCCAAGTAACCTCCTCCCTTTGGTAGGGGGTTGTTTCATTTATCCGGAGACTTCTCCTTAAACTGTAGCATCGCCTCGAAAGGCCTATAATGTTAAATAGCCTTTAAGCAGCCAGGTTCACGGCTTCGCATGACTCGCGGCCCGTGTCGCCATGAAACCTAATCTGAGATAACCCGAATATCTTCGCGTTCCAGAAATACCTTATTTTGCTTTTGCGGGCTTTCAGAGAGAAGTGGATGTTTTTGGAATTTGGAATCTTGGATGAAGGCTGGAATATGTGGAGATCCAAGAAGGTCATACTCAGATCGGTGATCGCTACGCTGTGATCAGCGATAAGATGGCAGGTTGCGGGAGCGGGGAAGGGACTAAGCATACGCAGTGTGCAGTGCTGAGAAGAGATAATAAACAGGAAACATCTGGCGCACTTAATTGAGAGGGTTTTGTGAGAATATAAATCTTCCTGCAGAAGTGAGAAGATAACACGAATTTACAATCCCTTCAATATCCGCTGTACTGAATATATCGGCAAGACGTCCAGACTTGAGAACTCACCTTGTCTATATGGTTTAGATAGGCGCTAGATGGGTAGCTGCATGCTTGGGTTTCATGGCGCTGTTAAAATCACGCATTATTATCCGGAGAGGTTCGGTTGACGGCGACGCTTTGCGAAGGAACATTAAACAAGATCATCGAAGGATTTAGAACGGTTCATCACCCTGATATGCGTGGCGTGCGCCGTGTCCCGACGAAAAAGCTCATCCTCATCGGAGAAAATTTTCGATCTTTTATCCAAGGAGACACACAGGGATATATCATTGGCATTGCTGGGTTTCTGCTAGCCCAGAAGGCTAAGAGAGGGGCATGCCCTGGCAGCTCTGCCCCTGAATTCAAGGATGTCTTACGAGTGACGGGAAACGGGATAAACTGGGTAATATTGATAGGACAAGAACTTTCCCTTTTCCCATTTTCTTCAAACCCCAGGACTCAACACGTTGGGACGGGGAACGAATATTGCTAAGATTCGTCAACGCTCAGACTATACAGACAAGCGTTGATTGAACTTGGGGATACAAGCATGTTTGAAAGTGTTTCTCTGCGTCAACCAGAGCTATGGATTCTCTTCCTGTCTCCCCTCTTGTACATGTTCTGTTCCGCTTTTCGCTTTTCCGTGTTAGCGTTTAATCTATTCATATATATTCATGAAGTTGTGCTGTGCAGAGCGGTCGCGGAAATGAGAAGTACCATCAGTAAGCCAACTCCCCATTCTTTCCTTTAATTAGTACAAATGAAGAACGTTATAAGAAAGGAACTTGGACAGAGACCCTTCATCTGACTGCAAAATTAGGATAGGACCCGCTCACCAAATGTAACTTCGTACTCCGTCGAGGAATAATCCAGGAAAACCACCGACTGGGGGGCCAGTCTGGGGGTAACGACACCTTGGTAATCTACAATTCTTTTCGATTGATCTTCACCGATCGAGCACTCCATAAATAGTGATTAGAATATCCTCCGTAGATCTTTGAGGTGCGGGATTTTGCAATAACCAGTGCCAGTGATCATCATCACATGCATAAAGTTATTGAAGAATATGGACGCGGTTTTCGGCTCTGACAATTAAATAATAAGATCGTTTAACATTCCGTCGCAGATTCAGCCGTTGACTGTGTTCTAGATGGAATCTAACAGAGTTGCTTTTGAGTACCTGCATATTTAGCTTTTCCTTGGACATATAAGCCCAGCACATCCTATAGGGTGTCATTTTTGAAGAGAGCCGCTCTTATGCATATTATTTTCGAGCTTGCCCCAGCTTCTGCAGTAGTTAGATCCTGGACCTAGTAGTCGGAAAAGCGCCCATAAAGGCTTGCTTTTTCTTTAACGAACCTTTGTGGTGCAAAATTAGTCCACATGTGGCATAATTGACCGGGGGCATTGCTCGCTGGTGAAACTGCCACATTTTGCACAGCTAGCCAAAGGGACGGATGGCTGTTCCAGATGCATGTCCATAGACAAGGTTCAGCCGGCAAAGTAGGTCTTGCCCTTGCTGCACGATAGTGGTCCTTGTGCTGCCAAGTGTTTGTTAAACTTCGCGTTGGTCAAGAAAAGTCCTATGGGTTCTAAGGATAGATCAAAAGCAAAAAATTCCATGGCTGAATGCTAAATAATAATAAATGGCAATATGGATGCTACCTTCTATTTGGCTCAGCCCTCGGGACCCACAAGTTAATTTATCTCCTTAGTAAATGTTCATCAATGATTGTCGTTCGAAATGCGGCGTATGTTGTAGATCTTTGGCTTTGTAGCACTTTTTGGTAAAGGCGATTGCGACACTGAGGAATCCCAATCAAGGCTGAATCTCCCAACTGCTGATGGTGGAGCGCATAGCGACGGGCAACCCCGCTGTTCCGATTGTGCGATGAAGAATCGATGACCTTGGGGAGGCTGCTCTTGTCGGTCGGGGGGATTGGCTAAGGTCGCAAATTTTCGAGTGCTTGCCGCTATTAAGCTGCAACCAGGTTCGTCGGATGCCAGATGTAGTCCTATCAAGGATTGTGTTTGGTCCAAACAGTAGCGCAGTTGGGACAAGCCCATGGCAATTATGCCTCGCCTTTGGATATCCCGCATTCCCTGAAGGAGCTACATACCGCGGCGGTGGTTAGCCCCATAGTCCCTCTGCGCATGGAAAACACTACAGACTTCTTCATGACCAAGGAAAGTTTTCTTTCAACCTAAGTGCTTCTGGGGTAATAACTATGTGCACTTCAGCCGCTAGCCAGAACCCTTTTTCGAAACAAACATAAGCCTTCGTCGTCCGGCTGATCTCCGGACCTGATCAGCGCTCCGCGAGAATTCGACCTTGAAACAGATGGTACAGAATTTTACCTTAAACATATCTGCGACGTTAAAATCTGCTGTTGAAGATGGATACTGCAGACCCGACCTTGAAGCATGACCGCGGACCAGAATTGATAGCAGTATCTACATTTTTGACCTTTTTTGGAACCGCCTTTGTCTGTACTCGCTTGTGGGTTCGGTATACCTCAATCAGATCATTTGGATGGGATGACCTTTTCTTATTTCTCTCAATGGTAAGTGTCTCGCAACGCAGTGAACCGAAGGAGTATCAACTGATACCGATGACCAGCTGGCAGGCCTTGCGGGCCAAGGCTTAACATATGCCGGCGCTGCCCACGGAGACGGAAAGCCGTTCCTGACAGTCGACAAGGCGGACGTGGTTCAGTCGATGAAGTATACAAACTTCGGCGTTTTTTGCAACGGCCTTGGGATGGCTTTTTTGAAGGTTGGGATTGGCTGCTCGTTGCTCCGGATCGATCTGAGCAGAGTATTCAACATCATCGTCATTATGTGCATGGTGCTCAGCCTACTGGTTAATCTGACTGTTTTCGGTGGGACTTTCGGGGCCTGTACACCGATAGAGAAAATTTGGAACAAAGACCCAGAGCTTCCCGGGAATTGTTGGCCAAAAGAAGCCAGCTTGGTCATGTCATACGTCCAGACAGGTGAGATATATTTGATATGATACCTCAGCCGTACTTCGTACTGTTGCTGACATCAAGCAGTTGGTAATATTGCCACGGATTTGGCATTTTCAATTGGTCCTCTTGTGTATCTTTCTAGGGTCAAAGTTTCTCGGTACAATAAATGGGCACTGCGAGGCGTATTTTTAATTGGCTTGACGTAAGGCTATTGCATTCTGGCATAACGTACCGCCCAGCACTTGTTAACCTTTTCATAGAGCTACCGCGTGTGCAATAGCAAAAGCCACCGAGCTACCTGTTCTCACAAAATCAACAGACCCAACATATGATGCTGTCGATTTGGTAATATGGGTAAAGTGAGTTGAATATCTTCAACCATCTCTCTTGTTTCACTGGCTTACTCGCAAATTCCAACGCGACCATAGAGCCGAATTTAACGCTGGCCTTTTTGCGGCGTCACTACCACCCCTGAAATCAACGTTCGAAAAGATCCTGCGAAAGATGGGTATCACAACTGGTCATACGACGCCAGCTAACACATACGGAGGTTACGGAGGAGGAAGAAGGAGTCGGTATGGAGAGTATAGCTCACGGTCCAGAGGGCACGCTTCGATGGGATTTAACCTTACCAACGATAATGAAACCCGCGGAAGAACAGCATATGTGATGCATGATGTAAGTCGGTCATCGCCAAGTGGCGCTGAAAGCATGGAGGAAGACCAGAAACATATCCTGGAATCAGATGGGAACGGGGGATACATAACGAAGACAACGGAATACTCAGTGAGCCGTGTGACTTTGGAATCACATCGTTAAAAAATTCAATGAAAATAAAAATTCATGTGTACGGGATCACTTGTTGGGATTGAAATATACAGTACGAACGTTATGAGAAAATAATCTTCTTGGATGCGGCGCCGACGCGAAGTTTTATACCGTGTCGCGCTAAAATTGGCGCGGCAAGCGCTTCATGCGCACTGTTGCTGACCTTCTCGACCTGGCTAGAAACGTTCCACTAAGATATCCATGCAAATTGCGCTTTGTGGGACGAATTAGTTGAGCTGCTTCAAGGAATTGGAAACGCACTGGACTATCAAGGCGGCATTGTTCCAATAAGAGTTTGGTATCTTTGATTCTGTATCCTTTCGTGAGCTTCACGGCTGACACCAAGTTTTTGGCTACAATCTCAGAAATTGTATACGCGAACGGATTGACCAACGCTTCAAGCATGGACGTCCACTCGCAGAAACAGCTTTCATTAGTTCTTCTGTTTATTATGCCTTTCTCTCCTCAATGCGAAGATTCTTTAGCCAATTAGTGGCCAAGTGCCCCTCGCTACTAACCACGCCCTTTGACAACGGGTCGGTCTAACATCCGAAATGGTAACAGAGCGAGGATCAATATTGATAAAAAGCAAATTCCACCTACTAAATGGCGTCATTTGCATTTGCGTCTCAGCTTTTTTGGAATATAAATAAGCTCGGCATCATCCGAATTATGTTTCCCATCTCCATTTCAAAACCCCCTTTCTTCATCTCCAAATGCTTTGGTTGAAGCACTTCTAGCAACTTTTGACTGTCGACATCAATTATCTAAAATCGGATAAACCTCACGGTCAAGCTGCCAGATATGAAGACATCAACAAGTCTGGAAGAGAAGGGCGTGGGAATAGACGATTCGCAAGACCACCAGGCAGTACAACTCCCGCCTATTGACAGTGGAAAAGATGCCTGGCTGTTTCTCGCCGCATGCTTTTTTATGGAGGCTCTTGTCTGGGGTTTTGCGTTTACATATGGAGTGTTCCAAGCCTATACCTCGAACGATCTGTTCAAGGACTCGAGGAACATAGCCGTGATTGGTACCTGCGCGATGGTACGGCAGCATCTTTCCATTTACCCTTGAGAACGCATTGAGAACAAGGGTATGCGAACTCATTATTTAAACTAACGATCTATTCATTAGGGAATTATGTATCTTGACCTCCCGATCATCTTCGCCGTGTTCAAACGTTGGCCCAAGTACCAACGGACCGGCTGTGGCGTTGGTGTCCTGGTGATGTGCCTCGCCATGGCCCTGAGTTCTTTCGCTACAAACGTGACCCACCTCATTGTTAGTCAGGGCGTCTTCTACGCTTTGGGCGGAAGCATCGCATATATTCACCCTGCATTCTCCTCATGGAGGACTGGTTCGACAGACGCAGAGGCCTGGCATTTGGCGTTATGTGGGCGGGCACCGGGCTGGGCGGCGTCATCCTCCCACTCGTAATGGAACGTCTACTCGACCACTTCGGCTTTCGAATAGCCCTGCGAGCCTTCGCGGTTGCGCTCTTTATCCTGACCGCGCCGCTGGTCTACTTCGTCAAGCCCCGCGTACCAATTTCACAGCGTCTCGAGTCACCGCCCATGAATTTCCGTTCCATATTGACTTCCACCTTTGCTCTGTTCGAGATCTGCAATATTATTGAGGCTCTGGGATTCTTTCTGCCGTCCATCTATCTCCCGAGCTATGCTCGCTCAATTGGCGCAGCAGGCAGCATGGACGTGCTGACCGTCATCCTCTTTAACGTCGCCTCCGTGGTCGGGTGCGTAGCGATGGGAGCTGTTGTCGATAAGTGGGACGTCACCACCTGCATTTTACTTTCAACAATTGGGTCAACACTGGGAGTATTTCTTCTATGGGGCTTCTCTCTATCGCTGGGGCCTCTCTTCGTGTTCTCGATCGTCTATGGTCTATTCGCGGGATCGTACACAAGCACCTGACCGGGAATCATGCGCGATGTGGTCAGTAAGAAGAGCTCTGCTGAGCCGAGTATGGTATTCGCCTGTTTATCTGCAGGCAGGGGGATCGGGAATATTGTCTCGGGGCCCCTGAGTGAAGCACTCCTCCTGGGCATGCCATGGAAGGGCCAGGCGGGCTATGGTTACGGGAGCGGTTATGGAACGCTCATTGTTTTTACGGGAGTTACCAGAGTTGTTGGGGGTGGCAGCTTTCTTGCGCGCCGTTTGAAGTGGCTTTGACGATGGCGTTTGCTTCGTGAAAAGTCTCAAGAAGATATAACAAAAGCAGATTAGCTACTTCGTAATTTCGCTGGGATATTGCCGAATGTAAGCATGCCTATTATATATAACATTGACTAAACCCTAGTCAATGGGGTCGACCCTTTTTGGCTCAGTGGTTAAGTTTTATGGATATGATCCTTAAAATTTAAGTGGCTGCTAGATCAGACTTTATCGTAAGCGGGTATATTGCAGCATCGTATTGCGTGTTGTTTATATTGCAATCCTGAAATATCCTGGCTGGAAGATAAGAAAACGAGTAAGAAAAGACGAAGATGGAGAATTCGTCAATCCCCCCCCCAAAAAAAAACAAAAAAAAAAAAAAAAAAAAAAAAAAAAAAAAAAAAAAAAAAAAAAAAAAAGAGCACAACA
>PDNB01000177.1:0-60555 GCA_002573585.1 Helicocarpus griseus UAMH5409 | reverse complement strand
AAAAAAAAACATGCCCGCGCTCAAAAACCCGTTATGGGCCAAACGGGCTCAGTTAGTTAAACCCGCAGGCCCGTTGTTTCGGGTCTTTAGTTAAAGACCTGACCCGAAGCCCTATTGTTTCGGGCACCAGGGCCTTTTTTTGACCCGACCCGCGAAAAAAACAACACTAAGCACAATATTCTTATAGCAGAGGGCATTGTTGAAACCATGTAGACAATCACTCTTGATGAGTGCTCCAGGGTGAGTTGAGGTGTAGGTGATAAACAACATGAGCAGTGAATTCTGCACAGTATATTGTTCATGAGTAACAGATGCAGTATTCAGACATCAGTGATAGTGAAGAATGGTCACAAGATCTTCCACACTCACTACTGATTTGTAATCAATCAACAGGTTCAAATTGTACTCATCAGTCAGAGGACTCAGAATGAACTAAAAGTTAGAGTTAGAAAAGAAGACTGATGTTTTGAGCTGAGGCTCTATCTTGCTGATTGGTTCACTCATCAATTCATTCATCTTTTGACCTGTCTCCCTCTTAAAGAGCAGTTGAAGGAATTTCCATTCAACCCAAATTGTACTCTGTTTGGTGATGTTGAAATTTTTCAATCTTCAATCAGCATAGACTTGGAAGTTCTTGTCCACACATGCGGAAAGATGAGATTGGGTGTCAACACTCATAAATGTACAATGTCTTCACAAGGAATGTCAGCAGATTCCACCATGGATCTGATATGCATGAGACTCACCGATCCCAGAAGCGATGAACACGATTGATGGCAATAGTTGTGGCATCGGCATATTTCTTGCCTGTGACCTGGAATCGAGCCAATCTGACGGTATCTCTCGCGCGGTATTCATCTGGGCTGAGCTCCTCGCCTATCTTCTTCTGGTCGCGTCGACTCTCCTTGGTGTGTCCAGAGGACTTCCAGAGGCAAGTCTATCGGGAAAACATGTTATCCGTATAATAGGAGCAAGCAAAGACCATAAAGAGATGTAGTGACTAGTACGAAGGGACTGAAATGAAGCAGTGCGAACAGTATCGCTTGGAGGGAGTGAAGGAAGCCCAGAGAAAGGGACGCTCGAGAGGAGCGGAGGCGTTGGATTTATGCATTTTCAAGAGCAGAGAATCACCCCAAAGGAGGTCAAACATCAGTAATTCGTAAAACATCGCGACGTTCACGGTGGGCGAGGCATGAGAAAGACAAGGTCGTCTACGAGGGATTAATAGTGTGATGGTAAATATGCTTGGCGTCACGTGCTGAGAGCCGGCTTAAAGCGGCGTCGCAAAAGAGGCACTCTGAGTGGCTGCACCCCATCTTAAGAGGTACCTAGGTACGTTTGCGCATGGAACTACCATGGGCACAATTACGAATACTCTTCGACGGCCTTTGGCTATCTCCCCCCGGCTAGTCTCTTCTGTATCTTGGTCTAGCCTATTGTTTCCGCCGTACTGGAGGCCGCCCACTTCACTGGCGCCTGGAATGCATGGAATTGATTCAACTTCTGGGAGTGCTGAAATGGCTGATGACCCGTACTTCAAGTATAGGCCAACTGAAGACTTGGAAAAGCTTGAGCGCTACCAACCTGGAGGCTACCATCCAGTGTCTATTGATGACTGTTTTGGAAATCGTTGCCGTGTCGTGCATAAATTGGGGTTTGATACCTACTCGACGATTTGGCTAGCAAAAGATCAGGTTACCGCCAACTATGTTGCCATCAAGTTTACAGTGGCTGATAGTGACTCCCACGAGAGTGGTATACTTCGTCAACTAAGCTCGGTGGATCTGGGTGCTAGGCACTCTGCAATTTCTCCGATTTTAGATTAGCTGCGAAGGGACCTTGAAAGTGTTGGGGTCCAAATGGATGAAGGATTGGGCTCTTCCAGATTTGGAGAGAATGGGGGAAACATAGTAGCGGGGGGAAACAGAACTCCGGAACGATTGGATGACCTATATCTCGAGGTTATTTCCGCGCTCAAAGGGCTAGCGATGGACAGTTGCTACTTTGATATTGGATTGTCTCAATGTATTCAAACATGCAGATGATCTAGCGACTTCCCTAAGGCTGTTTGTCTTCAAGGATATTCGTCCCTTCCTTCTTCCTTTTTTTTTCTTCCTTCTTTCCTTTCTTGTATTCTATTTTATTTTGCTCCTCTAATTCAGATCAGACCCTATCAGGTCCATAGTCCGGTGATACTAAAGGTATACAGTGGAATTTATTTATAAATTGTAACAATATTTATTTAAGTAGATTACTACAGAATAAGCATCCCTTCAAGTGTTTATGAACAATATAAAAAGCAACTTACATTTTTTAAGAATTAAAACGATAAGTAAAATATATTCTCATTGTGTGGTAAGGAGGAAAAGGAAGAATAATATTGTCCTTTAGCCCTCATTGACTTAGCTTATTGTACAATATATATACAATCCTAGCTTCTTTAGTATCTGAATAACATAGCACTTGCTCTATCTGCTATCTCCGGGGGTATGTACATATACGCCCTTGGAAGACGAACCCTGGGTATATCCTCCCACCTCCGTCGTCCTCTAAATAACCCCTTAAACATACAAAGAACAAAGGAAAAAAGAACATAGAAAAAAACAGCAAGATGCAAACAAAAAGCAAGGGAAAAAGGTATACACATCGTCGTTACTGCCCACTACTCTTTCATCACACTGATCATCAGGAGAAAAGCACAAATCACAAACATGCTTTTCACCCAAATGAACCAGTGCCATCTCTGAAATAGCCAACAACATATGAAACCCCTAACTTACAGCTTAACCTGTCCCCCCTTCAATGCCTCCCACTCCTTCTTTCCAAACGGCACATACCTCCCCTCCCTAAACCAATACAACCGATCATCAACCCCCTTCCCAGCCAACACCTCCAAATCCACCCCCTCAGCCCTCAACACATGTTTCTGCTGCTTATTATTCCCCGTACTCTGCATCTCCCTCGTCACGCGCAGGAACAACGGCACAGCATACTTGGGCAGATTCGCCGACGCCATCTCCGCTAGCGAATTCAGCGTCACCGACGACGGCTCCAGGATCGGCACCTCGCTTGCGGCCTTTTCACCTGAGCCCGGCGGCGGTGTGACGGCCGCCTGGTCGCGGAAGACTATGGCAGCACAGCCGGCGCGGCCGTCGTGGTGGGGCACGGAGACGCCGTAGACGTTTGCTTCAAGCACGTCCGTGTGCTTTCCGAGGACTTCGGAGACTTCGTTTGTAGACACGTTTTCGCTGCGCCAGCGGAAGGTGTCGCCGATGCGGTCGGAGAAGTACCAGCGGCCCTCTGCGTCCCAGCGCACGACGTCGCCGGTGCGGAACCAGGCGTCGCCCTTGGTCAGGACGTCGCGCATGATCTTGCCATCTGTGGCTTTCTTGTTGTTGAAGTAGCCTTGGAAGGTCTGGTTGATGTTTTCGGCGTTTAGCGCGAAGAGCAGCTCGCCGGGCTCGCCCCAGCCGACCTTCTTGCAGAACCCGGTCTTGGAGTCGCGCCATGGCTGCTCCGTTTCGTAATCAAGCTCGACGACGGCGACGCTCCGGCCCAGCAACATTCTCGTGAATGCGCCGTTCTTGCCAATGGCGCCTGCGGTGAAGTCGTTGCTGGATTTGTTCCAGCTGCCGGAGTTACCCTCTGTTGCAGCATAAAATTCGCAGACGGTCTGCACGTCAAAGCGGTCTTTGACGCGGTTCCAAACATCCGGGCGCAACCCGTTGCCGTAAATCATGCGCACATCGTTCTTCGTGTCCAGGTTCTCGCCGGTGACGGGGTCGATTTCGGGAGGGGTCGCAAGGAGGTACCGCAGGGTTTCACCAACATATTGGACAACGGTTGCTTCGTTGTCACGGACCTCCTTCCAGAATTTGCTGGCGGAGAATTTGCGGCCAATGACAATGGTTGTTCCAGAAAACATGCATGCTATGTAACCGAGGATGGCGGCTGTGGAATGGTAGAGCGGCATGCACTAAAAACGGTTAGCCATCCATGGGTAACGGGAAAAGAAAAGGAAAAGATACAAAAGGCGAGAGTCACACAAGGAAACAAAGCGGGGGCGGGGGGGGAGGGGAAGGGAAAAATCATTGTAAATCCGACATACAGTATAAACGCGATCCGTCTTTTTCAAGCCCATCCATCTGCCAACGAATTTACCACCCATAATACACTTATGCCAGCTAACAATGGCCGGCTTTGGCAACCCAGTAGTACCGCTAGTATAGATAAGCATTCCTGTGAGGGATTAGTTATGTCCCAATCAAAGATGAGCCCAGCAGGATCTCTAGTATCTGCCCACTGCTACATACCCGTGTTACTTGCGACTGAGCCAGGGCGAGCCGAATCCGGCGCACGCTCAGCGGGTGTAAATAGAATCTCCCTCTCCAAAGCCTTATCGTAAAACACGACCTGAACAGGGCCACCACCCTCTCTAAAGTCCGGCTTGCTAAACACCTCCAGCTGCTCTGGCGGGAAGAAATCCTTCTCCAGCTCGCGCTCAGCAAACAGAATGCGGGCAGTAGATACCTTGACGCAATGCGTCAAAGAAGCTTTGGCCAGGTTATAGTTGATAAAAGCCGGAGTTGCGCCAATGCTCCATAAGCCCATCCACATAAAGATGAAGGCGGACGAGTTCATAAAGTCCATAGCCACAACGTCGCCCGTCTTAATGTCGTAGTTCTTCTTGAGCCAGGTGCCGTAGCGCAAAGAGGTGGTATATAGTTCGTGGAAGGTCCAGAGCTGCTTGTTGTAGATGAGAGCCGGGTGGTTGGCGGTGTTCTTATCCAGGGCGTTTTTCTCCATGACGTAGAACAGGTTGCACTGATCTCGTCGCTCAGACATGATGCGGGCAAAGGTAGCGCGGAGGAGGCCGGACATGATATCGTAATCGCCGGAGAGACCCCATCGTGCGTCGAGGTAAGCGGCGGAGGCAGCGGCCGCAGGGATGGCGACGGACAACGGAATTGCTATTGAGAGGGGTCAGTTGGTGGTTCCCAATCAAAGGGGCACGAAGAAGCAAGAGATAGGGAAAAGACTATACGTACCGGCTAGAGCCATATTGAGGTGATGTTAGGTGAGAGTAGAAGAGACAGACAGCATACAATAATGTTGTTTGTTCACAAGAAAAGAGATATGGAGAGAGGTAGACCGGATCCAGTGTTTCCCGTTCCCAAGTTTTGGTCAAGGGGAAAGGTCGGGCGGGAAAGGAGATGTAAAATCGTGAAGATTAAATTGAAGCAAGGTTCAAGAGGAAGAAAGGGAAAATAGAGAAAATGCGGAAAGCTGCTGGATAATAATAATAATATTGTTTAGTAGTGGCGCGGTCTCTGTCTATCTCACCAACGCATGATTATTTATACTCCAGTCTCCATATTCCTTCAGTCCCTCCACCCCATAGCTAAAAGAGACCAAGCTAAAATAAAGAGCCCTGGCTGGAAGTAATGGCCACCAGCCCCAGTTCAAAACAATACTATGGGGGTGTATGGGGGGGGTGAGGAGGAGAGTGCTGGGAGCTGCTGTGACGCGAATTCCCCATATCGAACAAAGGCAGAGGGCGGCGGTCGCTGGAGAACAACCTCGGTGGAAGTGGAGCGGACAAGCGTGGTTGAAGACAGACAAGCCATGGCTAAAGCAGGGCCGTCGGAAGTCTGTTGCATATGACACCGAAGGGTGCAAAGCTAGCGTCGGGCGAGGGCAGATGGACAGGCTAGCATCTTGTCAAGAGTAGAGGTGATGAATGCGACCATAACTATCTGTTGCTGGCAACACGCTGTCCAAAGCATTGTGTCTGCTTGAGATGATGATGTTGGAAGAAGAGGAGATGTCGTTGAGATAGAATGCGGCTGCTCTTTTTCAGCCGCCATCACGTGGAAAATAGAATAAATCAATCCTTCTATTCCAATTAATCCTCAGCTTCAACTATACTAAAACAGACCCAACTAAACTACCCCAGCTTCTATTACACGATTGCTTCCGAGATCTGGGGAGGGGGATGCTGGCCAGCCACTGTCCGGCCTACAAGGAGTCAAGAACTGAGTTACAGGGCCAGTATAAAAACCAACAAAACTCCCAAACCTGTGACTACATACATACCCGCTGCCACAATACGCTGCACATCTTGGCCCTGCTCATGCTCGTGTTCAAGATGGCTGACGGCTGAATGAACGCACGTAACCGTCCGAATGTGAAGATGCTTGGAATTGCTTGGTATGGCGCCTCTGGTGGTCATTATCTGGCATATGATTTGCTGTGCCAACTGGCCAGGCTAGTTTGAACTGCCAACCGCCACTAGCTTGCTCGCTGTCCACGCACCGAGGCATCTCGATCCGCGATGGGGCCTGGTTGGGAACTCTGGAGACTTGCTTGTTCTTGGCTCTGGGCAACAACAGCATGGGAGACGAACTGTCGGATGTGTGCTGAACTTTTGTTGGGGAGGGTCTAGGTTGATGTGTGCTGAATGCCTTTATTTATACAGCGATGGTGAAGTGGTTCAAAGAGAATTGTGAGATACAGCGATTTAACTAATTGAACAGCATTCGTCCATCCATCTTCTCACTTACAGACGGGAAGACCCTCAAACCCCTCCATCATAAACGCCTTCAGTCTCTCCAATCCCTCCTCCAACACCTTTGTCTCCGTCACAAACCCAATCCTCACATACCCTTTGAAATCCTCCCCTTTCCCAAAACACACACTCCCCGGCACAATCAACACCCCTTCCTTCTCTAACAACCGCTGACAAAACACCTCACCGTCCACCGCTCTGCCCATCTTCGAAAACTTCACAAATGCCACAGAGCCCGCCACGGGTTTCACCCACTCACACGCCCACCGATGTTGCTCTATAAATTTCTCTAGAAGACCCAAGTTATGTTTCGCTAGTCCATTATTTCGCTTCAACAGGTTATGCAGACACTCGTTTAGCGCATAGCTGGCTACCTGCTCATCAAGCTGGCTGACGGAGATGGTCGTGTAGGACCGCCAGTTCTTGCAGGCTGCGATCAAGTCGTTGTTGGGCGATGCGAGCCATCCAACACGGATACCTGCCAGAGAATAGGCCTTGGACATTGATCCTGAGACAATCACGTTGTCGTAGCCTAGCGATAGTACTGAGGGCGGGAATTCTTCGTCCACGGGTGAGATGGAATGGAAGAGGGGCCGGTAGACCTCATCGCTAATGACGGTTATGGAGTGATCGCGCGCAATTTGGATGATGGATTCTAACGTTGAGCGCGGAATTATGGCGCCGGTGGGGTTTTGAGGATTGCTTATCCCGAATATTAGCTGGAGGTTTACAGCAAGCAATAGAAAAGAGAGTAGTTACTACGTACTTGATCACGATAAACTTCGTTTCCGGCCTAATCATGCCCTTCAACTCCTCGATATCCAGCCGCCAATTGTCCTCCCCCTTCGTTTTCCACAGACTGATCTCCGCCCCCAGCGAAGCGGGCTGTGAATACAACTGCTGATATGTAGGATACTGGCAGATGACATGATCTCCACGGTCGCATAAGGCATGGAATATAAGAAAGTCTGCCGATGAGGCTCCTGGTGTTATGAGAACGTTGTCCGGAGATAGCGGGGTGGAAGCCTTGACGGAGTAGAGACTGGCTAGACGAGCGCGTAGCTTCTCTGAGCCAAACATTGAGCCGTAATCCATGCTCCAGCTGAGAATTTCGGTGGGTAGGGGAGGGGTGACATTGTCGCTGTTGGGAGAAAAGGCGGCGCTGTCGGACAGTGATTTGAGCTCTTGGAGGGAGATGGGGAGGGCGCAGGAGGCGGCGAGGTTGTATTTGGCTTTGGGGTCCTTGTCGTTGAGATACTGAAGAAGTGTAATCAGTTGAATGTTGACTGTTTCGCGATGGGTTTCCCTTTGCTCTAGTTGCGATACGTAGGATCCGGGTTATATGAAACAATGGCGCGGTTGAGAATTGGTGTTTGAGAGCTTACTTACATGCTCAAGAGCAAAAGGCTCAATCTTCACCATGGTGACTTTCACAAACTGACTTCTCTGTAGAAAATGTCTTCAATTTTCTTTTCTTGCTTCTCTTGTATATCCCTCCAATCCACGTCTTGCCTGGTAGTTATGTCAACGGCTCTGGCGGGGTAGTTAGCGGTTTTACCTTTGCAGCCATCAACTATTCACACTGCAGGGTCTTTCGGTTAGTCCAATCGTATTACAATTGGCTGCTGTGTTTCTGCAAGTATTAGTTGCTGTCAAGCCAAAGGAAAAATATCCGAATAGTCAGTTGAGATGGATATAATCACGGTTCATGGAGCTTTCTGGAAGGCGATGCCAAGCCTGGTTGGAGGTCTGCGGGGGAACCTGAGGCTGTACATGCATCTATCTCCTGGCTGTGTCTGTGTCACAATATTAATTCCTTTTTCTGTAGATGTCTTCCAGCAAATGAAAGGATGTCGTGCTCTTGTAGTTCGAGGCCGTTGAGAAGTAGTCCTGTTGTGAAGCTGCAAGCGACGAAATGCGATCAGATCTGGATGTCTTGCTTTGGGGAGCACTTCAGCACTCCAGCCTGCAAAACGAGTCTTCCTATGACCAGCAGCACTATGTCATGACAGCGATATCCCTGGATCAGAGTCACACAGTCTGCTGTCATCTTGCTATAGCCGATGTCGATGATGTTGATGATGATGTCGCGTGTTGCACATGGATGGGCCAACGTTTGTCCGCGCCCCGGAGCACTGTTCCGAGGCAGCGTCATTCCTCCAACCTCCAACCACATCAACATCCAAAGCTCCAGCCATACACAGTTAGCTAACTGTCCCAACCGTTTCATCTCAACGTCCACAGCATCCCTGTGTCTCCACTGTCTGCCACCGTATAGAGGCTAGGTAGGGCCAGCCATACCCCCTTAATTGCTCAGCTCCCAATTCCATGCCGTGCCTGGGCTTGTAGCGAATCTACACACCGCCCCACCGCTTCGTCGTCATCCCGGTGCTAGCCTGCTAAATAGGTCTCCTATCTAACTATCTCCGCATTCTTATTAACAGCTTCATGCTTCTTCATCCGTAACCTCAACTGCCACCGCATTCAAAGCCTCTTGGGGTAGCCGTCGCGTATACCCTCCTATGCGTCAACCGTCCTTTGTTACCTGACCCGTGTAGCCCTCCGTGATGCGACCCCCTTCGCTCGTAACCTCCCTCCTCGCTGCCTCCACTATCGCCCCGTCATCATCATGGCTCGCCTCAGCTTTCTCCAACTATTCAGATACAAGTCCTTACCTCTCCTCGGGATTATCCCTTCGCGGTGATCGACCTCCAGAGTGCCCTCCATGCTTCAACTGTGAACTTGAAGCCTTCCAGTGCCACCAGTTTGCACCATGCAACAAGTACAATGGGAAATGCGAGTGTCCTCCAGGATTTGGCGGAGACGACTGTACCATCCCGCTGTGTGGCGCCTTACCAGATGGAAAGAGCAGGACGCCCCGGAAGGGGAAGTACTGTGATTGTACGGATGGGTGGGAGGGTGTCAACTGCAACGTCTGCAAGACAAATGATGCCTGTAACGCCATGATGCCCGAGAAAGAGGGAGGCGTGTGCTACAAAGATGGCGTCACCGTAAAGGAGAACTATCAAATGTGCGCCGTCACTAATCGCAAAATCGTCGATATGCTTGGAGATCAGAAGCCGGAGGTCACTTTTTCCTGCAAAGCAGAGGACGCCACATGCAACTTCCAGTGTATGTTCTTTACCTCTTCTTACCATACTCCCTTTCTATATCTTTTGCTGACATTGCCATAGTTTGGGTTGACCAGGTCGAATCCTTTTACTGCAACTTGGATACTTGCAAATGGGACATGGAAAACACATACGATCAGAACAAGACGCATTACGCCTGCGAGAATATCAACTGCAGATGTATTCCTGAAAGGATGCTCTGTCAGAAGAACGCACTCGACCTCACGGAATTTCTGAAACAGCAAATAAAGGGTCCAGCTACCTTCACTTCCACTTCAACCCGGGGAGGTAGCGACGAAGATGGGAGCGTATTTTCAGAACCAGTCATGAATGGTCTGATCAAGAACGTTTTTGGTGATAAGTCTATCTTCTTGAACTGCAACGCGGGCGAGTGTCTGTATAAGACCGATGTTCCAGGTTACAAAGTACCCGTCAAGACGATCAACACGCCACTCATCGCAGGCGTCATTGCGGGCTGTTCGCTGTTCATCGTCGCGGTCATCCTAGGTGTCTGGTATCTGTCAAGACGGTCAGCCTATCGCGATTACATTGCCCTCCCACTTGACGATTCCGATGATGAGGGAAATAAGCTTATGACGGACCACAAACCTGCATCGCTACATTTCGAAAATGTCGCTTACTATCTCAATGGCAAACAAATTCTTTCGGGTATCCAGGGTTCTGCTCATCCAGGCCAGGTTATGGCTATCATGGGAGCGTCTGGTGCCGGTAAGACCACGTTTTTGGATATTCTTGCGAGGAAGAATAAACGTGGCATAGTTGAAGGGAACTTTTATGTGAATGGTGAGAAGGTCAACGACGACGAGTATCGCAGCGTCATCGGTTTTGTTGATCAGGAAGATACAATGCTACCGACGCTTACCGTCCATGAAACGATCTTGACCAGCGCTCTCCTCAGACTTCCACGGAATATGAGTAGGGCTGCGAAAGAGCAGAAAGTCTACGAAGTCGAGAAGCAGCTTGGTATATCACATATTAAGGACCAAATGATTGGCTCTGAGGAGGGAAAGGGACGTGGCATCTCTGGTGGAGAAAAAAGACGTGTAGGAATAGCGTGTGAACTTGTGACGAGTCCTGGTATCCTTTTCTTGGACGAACCGACTAGTGGCCTGGTATGATTCTTCTTCCCTCTGCTTCTTTTAGCTCAGTCCGTTACTAACTCTTCTCTTAGGACGCTTATAACGCTTTCAATGTTGTTGAGTGCTTAGTGACTTTGGCTAAGAACTTCAACCGTACCGTCATCTTTACCATCCACCAACCTCGATCAAACATTGTTGCTCTATTTGACCAGTTGATTTTGCTGGCCGAAGGTAAAACCGTTTATTCTGGGCCGTTCACTAGCTGTCAACCGTATTTCGACCACATTGGATATCCTTGTCCCTCTGGATTCAACATCGCAGACTATCTCGTCGATTTGACCATGCATGCTGGTAGCACCCACTCCTCGTATGAGGATCAGTTAGATATCAACAACGATGCTGCCAAGACCAGATCTAGTAGCTTGCGAGCCGTTAAATCAATTGCAAGTGTGTCAAACGCTTCTATGGATAATAGCAGCTCTGAGCGCCCTCAAAGCAAACGTCGACAGTCGCTCAAACAACGGCAGGACAGGCAACTCTTTACGAGGAAGAAAACGGCTGGAGTGGACACCCCTCCTACGCCACGCACTGACGACGAAGAGACCGTCAACAACATTCTAGAGAACGGTCAGCAGCGACTACGCCTTCCAGGCCAAACAAACAATGTCCCTCTACGAATCCTTGAGGACACGGATCAACCCCCTCCGGCTGCTTCAGGATTTGCCTCCGACCTTGATAACTTGGTCGCCAGCTACTCTGATTCGAATGTTGCAACAACCGTGCGTGATGAGATCAATGCCGCGGTGCAAAGCGCAGCAGCAGCAAATGGTTCCGGGGGTGCGGGACAAGAACTGAACAATGGTATCTCAAATAAACTGATGACTAGCTATGCTAGAGTCGGTCTTTGGAGGCAGTTCCTTATCCTTTCCCAACGAACCTGGCGGAATCTATATCGCAATCCCATGCTCATGCTTACTCACTATGCAATCGCCATCGTACTTGCCGTACTTTCTGGTTACCTCTTCTACGGTTTGACGGATGACATCAAAGGATTCCAAAATAGACTAGGATTGTTCTTCTTCCTCCTTGCGCTCTTCGGCTTCAGTACCTTGACCAGCTTGAACGTCTTCTCGTCCGAACGATTGCTTTTTGTCCGCGAACGCGCCAACGGTTATTATTCACCTGTGACCTATTTCGCCGCCAAGGTGGTCTTTGACATTGTTCCACTACGCTTGATCCCGCCAATTCTCATGGGCGTAATTGTATATCCGATGGTCGGACTCATACCGGCGTGGCCTGAGTTTCTCAAATTCATGCTCATTCTCATTCTCTTCAATCTCGCTGCGGCCAGTATCTCCCTAACCATTGGCATCGTCTTCAGAGATGGTGGGGTAGCCAACCTGATAGGCACTTTGGTTATGCTGTTCAGTCTATTATTTGCTGGTCTTCTTCTCAACCATGATGCTATTCCCAAAGCTGCGCTTTGGCTACAAACCGTAAGTCATCCAATCTACCGAATACATGTCCCCGCTTATACTAATCATTTGACAGCTCTCCATCTTCCACTACGGCTTCGAAGCTCTAATCGTCAATGAAGTGACGTACCTCACCCTTATCGACCACAAGTACGGATTAGACATCGAAGTGCCCGGTGCCTCGATCCTTAGCGCCTTTGGCTTCGATACCCTCGCGTTGTGGCCTGATGTCATTGGTCTGGGTGTGTTCTCTGGCGCCTTTATCATTATTGCGTATACCGCTATGCACTTTTTGCTTGTTGAAAAGAGATAAACTACTCCATTTTCTTATATACGTGATTGATTGATATATGGGAGACTGAGATTTTCTTTATACATGCATGCATGGGAATGAATGATCTGCTATGGTATTGCGTAAGGCTCTAGTGCCCAAATATAGATACCTCTTATTTGTACGCCCCAGGTTTTTTCCTCTTTGAAGTTACGTGGAGTGATTATTCCTCGGACGTCTCAACCCTTTTTTGGCTTTTCTTTGGCGTTGTCATGAGTTCGCTTTGGGTTTACGATGTTGGCGTGTACATATTTGCCTTCTTTCTGTATCTTTTGAAAGGTCATGTATGAAATTTATGATATGTTTTATGGTAGTTTGGCTCAAATTGCTCCTTTTTCTTGTGGCATGTTGCGTCCTGGTCTGGTGGTTTTATTAGATGCCACACGCTCTTCTGAGTTGGTAAATTAGATTAGACGTATTTGTTTCTTCAGTTTATTAGTCACATTGTCCTTCTAAAGTGAAGTAGTCGGAAACTGAGTACTTTTAGTGTTCAGAGCTATTATGTTCAATATACCAAAAGCGATTTGCACAAATCGACATTGCAAATATGTAAGGGAGCAGAAAGTGCTGAGCTTCAGGCAGAGATAAATAAGGCGAAGCCAACCAATTTACGCAAAAGGCAAATGAAGATCAGAACTGCGCTGGAACGAAATAACTCCTTGCCATAATCGAACAAAAGCTCTGGTGTTAATGTACTGTAGCCAAGTCAAGTTCAAGGTGCCCAAGGCCTACGAAACAACCATTGTCATCACCTTCGTCAATTCCCGTGACACTTTTAGGCTCCCTCAAATCCTGTAGAGCAATATGCCTCAGTGAGTCCGTAGAGTGCGAACGAATTATCTTGGATTGTAACTTGGACAATTCCCCGCTAATGTCGACAGTACGGACCTCATTGTCCTCCGGTATGTCGATAAGAGTCCCGCATGGTATGGACAAAAGAGCCTGGGTCACTCCATGTACTGGCTACATGTAGGACTCCCGCTAGGCTGGTCGCTTTGCTTTGAGGAGGGATTTCGAAAACAGCGACCTCAAAGGATGGTAAGGTTGGATCATCTCCGCCCGGTTTATATTCTTGCTTTATATGCGATTGACGGAAGAACTTGATCACTTTTGGTGATACATCTTCCCCGCATAGAACAATAAGGTACGGTTTTGGGTTATCTTCTTTCACCCCAGCCAACTTCAATTTGATTGAAACGGCGTCATGCCTCAACGACTCCGGGCCAATGTAGTCGCTCAGCGGCCCGTCGAGAAGTTCACGCAAGTCTCGATACCGATCCAGGGTCAATTTGGGTATAGAGTGGTCAAAGACTGTCAGCTTGACCTTTTTATGACTGAATAGTTTGGCCGCAGGATTTTCGGATGAAAATTTGCATTCGGGATGTTTTTGTGGTAGGCACAGACTCGTTATTGTTGAGTCGTAGCGGGGATCGGTGTCACCGGCCGAATAAGCCCTTGCGGTTGATATATCTAGAGGCTTCTGGTTCGTGGAGGTCATCATGACTGAATTCAGTGAACGATATGAGTATTCTGGTTGATCCTGCAATACTGCATTATATGTTGCAAAAGCACGAGTACGAAAAGACGGAAGGGGAAGACCTGCAAGGAAAGCGAGTGGGGTGGAGGGAGACAACTGCCTGATCTTCTCTATAGCTCCAAATAAAGGAATGAATAACTGCCAATAAGAGTGGTTAATGTTCCAGCCTCATCCCTCCCCAAACTTCTAGCTAGGCATATAAATGAACATTATTGCCGAGATGGCATGGGCTAACGACATTGCAGTGTACTGTCTAAGCCCCTCCAATGGAGGCAAGTCTTTTTTGCGCAAATTAGTCAAGTTCTTGCCCTGTTTAGTCTCCGTGCCTCTTCAGCCGAACGAGGTAACAACATAAGCTTCAATATGTCTCTCCTGCCGTTAGATTTCCTTCTTAGAAAAGTGACCGACGGACAGCTTCGGTGGCGCAGTCATATTGTTTTGTCCCGGAGGAAGAATGTGTCTCTATGAATGTTCTTCGCGGCGGTTCCGAGATCTCAATAGATTAACCAGATATGTAGGGGCCAACAGAACTGTACATGTACAATCCTGATGTTTGACAAAACCAGGAGCCTTGTCTTCGTTCGCCCCGTGTCACCCAAACGTAGAAAGGCGATATTGATCTCAACTGGGACCATCTCCAGGATGCTTCCGGGTCGCCTTCAAGGAACATGTCATCGATGTTGCCGTGGGAGTCATGAGCATAACAATTGCTCTACAGACCCGCGAAAATATGATCAGTTATAACTTAGACAACAGCGAGTTCCCCTGTAAGGTGGTATGTGTCAGTTCTACACCAACATATTTCCCTCCACGGACCCCCAAGCCTTAATGGACAGAGCATGAAGCCAGCCACCAGGGAAAAAAACTGAAAACACGCCGGCCTGCACTTTCGACCCGATGATCTCCAGAGACACCCATTACTTGGTCAAATCAAAGGCACGGTCGATGTGTTTTCACCACGCTAATTATAAAGGGGCACTTGAGACTTACAAGGGGTAAGGGAGTTTCTATCAGTCCGAAATTCATTGGGAATGTGAACGGTAGTACCTGTATCCTCCGGCACCCTGTCAACTTCTTTACCCAGCTGTACTCTCCCTGGGCATCTTGTGCTGGAGGTGCTCGGTTCTATACAGAGGCCTCTCCCCTTTTCCTGGCCGCAAGTCGCGATACGTTCTTCACTTGCTCAAATCAAACTCGTCTTTGGATCCGGACGCTCTTCGCTTCGACTCTTTCGCAATTTGAACGGAAGATGGAAAAACCATACCATACTACTCCTTAGTCTTTCGGCTAGATATCTGAATGAAGAAAGCTATGCCTTTTGGATTGAGAGATGGATGGAGCGCAAGAACGGAACGAGGCATGTAGCAACGATGGCAACTGTCCGGAGTTGCCTTTGCCGTCTTGTTAGGCATGGCAGGTTTGGCAGGTTTGGCAGGTTTGGCATTAAGAGGTTATCAAGCATGTGTCACATATGTCAACAATGGCAGCAATATGTGGTATGGAAAGCGGTTGAACACAGCCAGAGAGGTATTCGTCTGATTATCAGGGGTTTAGGAGGTCTTCGGCGTTGAGTTTAACTATTTACACTTAGGGTTCAGGGCTAGTGTGGCGCCCAGCCCTAACTAACTTCTTCCCTTTTTAGATTCGCGTTGTTTCCACCAAGCTCTTCACTATTCAAATTGTGTTCAAACCTCGACTCTTCATCGACAATTATTGCTTTTGTTGAGATAAAAGAAGATATAGTCTTTTCTTTATGAAAAAACTATTGTCATTATTCGCGTCATCATTTCTTCACGGAGAAAAGATGGCGTGTATCGACTTCGAATTCACAGAGCCATTCCCCTATTCCCACCGAATCACAAAAACATGACAAATAGGAGTTACTCAAGACACGACACAATTGAAGAAAAAGACATAATGATCAAATCCCAATTTGTTCCAGAGCAGCGGACGTCTCTTTATGGTCCAAAACAACACTTTCCTTTCTTGCCTCATCATGCAGCACAAAATCAACTTTGAAGGGATTAGGGGTTGTCACCAACCCGCTATGGAATCCCGTCTCAAGAGAAAGGTCAAGGGGCTCTGGGGCAACAATCTTAAATGCCCAGAGTACCTTGGATATAGCCATGGCAACAGCGTTCTCGGCGAACTGCGTACCCGGGCAGACCCTGCGCCCCGCCCCGAAGGTGTACGTCGGCCGTCGTCTTTCAAAAGAATTTTTGGCGTCTGGCTTGATTCCAACGGGATTTTGTAGGTATCGCTCTGGGCGGAATTCTTCGGGGTGGTCGAAATCGTCCGTGTTTTGATGGATCGCCCATGCGTTGGCAAGGACTGAGGTGCCTTTGGGAATCTTATAACCCATGAAGACGTCGTCGCGCTCTGCGAGGTGGGAAAGTCCACTAGGAACTGGTGGACGAAGACGGATGATCTAAAAGCCGTTAAAATAGCGTTGGACTTTATGTCAGCGCATGTACGTTTACCGAAACATGAATGATGTCCGACAACAATGAGACGGACAAAATATGCTTCAAACATACCTCCGTTACGCAAGCTTGGACGTACGGCAACTGGCCAGCAACATTCGCTCCAGGGGGCTTGTCCGGGCTCACTCTGTGTATCTCCTCGCAGGCTTTGGCCTGAACTTCAGGGTACGCGGCCATGAACATGATTAGACTCGTAAAAGTCGCCAGGGTTGTGTCAACTGCAGCATCAAGAAGGCCACCGCCTACGTAAGCGATTTCCGCATCGGTACTCAGAAGCTGGTTTTCTTGACCCTTTCCCTTCCTTTCTGCTACCTCTTCTAGGATTCTTGTCAAGACGCAGCGGAATCTCCCCGTGTCGTATCCGCTTTTGCCCTTTGGTTTTCCGCCGTTGTCAGGACTAATACAAAATTTCTTGGCCGATTCTACTAGACTGAAGTACTCGTCAATCATATACTCTCGCACGTATCGTGCCTTCTTCTTCCACCCGGAAAATCTCTCGGGTACCCAGCGGAGAGGAGGGAAAAAAGTAGCCAGTGGAGCAGTGCCCGGCTCCAAAATCTCAACCCATTTCTGCTGGGCAGTGCAGAAACGGTCCGTGAAAGTCTTTCCGTGGTCCTCCAAGCGCTGACCAGAGATAGCGAGCAAAGGAGTTGCTAGCGCCCAATATTTGAAATGATCGAAGCAGTCAGAAGGAGAGGATGGTTGTTGAAGCAACTTGTTCACAAGGGTTGCTGCTGTTGCCTCCTGTATGGGCATGTTCTGTCTTATCCCTGCAGTACTGACGAGATAGGCGACATTGGCGCGCCATTTGCGGAGATATGGCGTGTTCTGAAGATTTATAATGTGCTTGTCCTTGTGCTCTTGGTACACGTGCTCGACGGGAATGTAGGCATAAGGCCTCCCTGAATAGATGGCGCTGCGCTTTTCAAACAGCTCGTGCATATGTTCGGGGTTGTGAAGGACTATGAGATTGTTCGAGCCGAGCTTCAGTCCGACGATGTCGCCATACGTCTTGGACCATTCCTGGAATTTGATGAATGGCAGCTTGAGTGGAATTTGGTGGAGATTCCCAAGGCCCGGAAAAGTTGGCGGCCCCGGTGGGAAGTCCTTGGGTCGTTGGGTGGATAAGAGGTATCGGATGAAGGTCACTGTTAGCCATATCGCTGCCACAGTGATACTTGCTCCTAGCAAAAAGGCTTGGGAAGCCATGATGGACCAAGAAATAAGTTACTTGTTTATTTTCTATTCAATTCTTTCATCTCTGTTGTTGTTCAGGGGGGTTATATATGGACATCCGGCATATTCCCATCCCGCGCCATTATCTATCGAGCACACCATTCTCGCCAGTTCAACGCCACTGTTTGCGCTATATCTGCAGTGTGCTTGCTTTTGATGAACTACATAAGGACAGCCGTGGCTTCTAGTGGGCGGTAAGAGAGAAACCTTGCCAATTGCCCGCTTTCTGACGTCGCAAAGGTAGAGGGCTTCACTCCACAAATGGCATCTACCTCCCAGGGACTCCATAGTTCCTTATTCGGATATCCATGCGTCCAATGAAGTGGACGGTGTCTTGCAAGGTATTATCCCGTTCGTGAACGGGAAAAACCTGTCGTTACATCAGGGCGTGGATAAATGGAACCGGAACAATACAATATGAACCAAAGGTTCAAGCGTCAAGCAGTACGTGCAATACACATGGTTAAGTCTACAGGGCAGTATTTGATTCTTTGGCATTTTGCAATATATTCCTCAGGGCCGCATATAAATTTGCCGTTGTGTATAATCGGCTTCGTTAAGATATGATGTACGGTTGACTCTCACATGTACGGAGTATAGACAACTTGTACAGTAATACCCGTTGATTGACAAAGATCTACCGCGGATTGTGGTTCCGTGGGGCCCTATTAGCTTCCGTTGATAAGCCAATATCACCATGCCTAAGTGTCAGAAGGGCCCCGGGGTCAATCTTCAGAAACCGGTTGTGTTAGACCACAATAGGAAACCGTTAACGGTTAGGGCTAGGCCAGACAATGGCATTTAACGTCCGCCGTAAGCTTACAAGATCTGATAGGTCCGTTCTTTCTTGACATCCACCGGTGTAGAATGCAAGCTGTGCATGAGCCGTGTGGGGAGGACGGGATCGAGCTGCCTCCAAAATCCCCTAGCACCAAGTCAACCCTGATATCGTGTCTTCTGGGCTCTTCGTTCAGTCGGTAGGTAGCTGGGAAAGTTGCCGGTTCCCCGCTAGCCAGGTATAGGAAAGGTGGACATAGGCCGAGAGCAGGATACTATTTTAGGGCTCTAACAGCAGAGAGCGTCACGCTGATGAAGTCGCAGCAGTCTGGACAGGCCATCAGTGAGCGTGGGGGCGGGGTTGGGGATCCCTCGTGTTTTCTTTTCCCGCCCGATCTCTTCATCCGCATACTTTATCCTTGCTGCTCGAGCTACAGAATGGGACAAGTTCCAACAAGCTAACCCACAAATAGTCAATGCGGAGACAACCTATTTACGTTATTCTCATGACAGTGGATGATGCGGAAGGAAGCTTGGGTAGGCTGATAGAATGAGCTCATCTCCTAGCTCAAAAGAGCACCCAAGGTGATATGGCATTCCAAATTTACATGATCCTAAAATAGTATTGGTTATATAGCACATGAGCCTTGATGTGCTAAGATGTTGCTGACCGTTGAATCCTTGATTATAGTGTCTTTTGAAGCTGGAATTCTCTTCCTTGCTACTCTTATCAGAGGCATCTCTGTACCTTCTTTTAGGTCAACTATCAAAACAGACTGCTCCGGCGGAATGGACTTTCCACTATCAATCTGTGCCCGCCAAATGCAGCTGAACTCATCTCCTTCTATTTTGGTTAGGAATCAATATCAGATATTGCTCGGTAAAAGAAAGAGAAATGCAGTGTCTGTGCAGAATATCTTCAAGTTCTTTTGAATGAGATCAGTGATTTTTGGGATTCCAGAAAATGAGAAAGAAAAGAAACACAGTAAAGATCAGCGCTTTCTATAACTATCGCTTGAGTCAGATATATTGATTACTAATTTGATGAGATACCGGCCACATAATTGTTCTAATCCTTTTGGTTTCTTTTTTGCTCTCTATTTTCTCTCATCATTCAGAATCTCAAAAACAAGTCATTGTTACCCTTAATCAGGAAGTCCCACTCGAAGCCAATCTAACAACTTCTGTTCTTTTAACCAATTGCATTGAGGCTTCAGTTATCTCATTTCAGCGGGGAAAACCACTGAGTAACCGTTGGCTGACTGAAGTCATAGTGAAGCTTGATGCGCTACGTTAAAGCATATGTGAAACAAAGGCAATGAGGCATCATGATAACACAGACATTTCGGCAAGCAATTCGCCTTCCATGTCATCTTCAGACTAGATCTTTATCACTCGGCCAGACACGGCGAAGCCTCTCGTCAGAAATGGGGCCAAAGCTCACTTGTCCAGCGCGTGGACATCTACCTGGCCCATGTCTCCCACGGCCAAGCCACCCGGGGAACAATGGCTCTATTGTATTATCAACTGGTTCAGGCCCTTCTCCAAACACGCAACTTGATTGATAGTGGTAAATTAACTAACCGCAATTTGTCAAGATAACGACCCATATACGTACACGGCTGGTAGATGGCTGCATCAGGACGAAGTGCAACGCCATTCGCGTCTTCTTCAATTTGATTTCCCACGGTTATGTGAGATTGCTGTCAGATTATGCGATGGGGCATCCAAAGTCACGGGGTATGAGAAGAAAGAGGGAGGATATAACCGAGTTTTTATCCTCACCTTGTACATGGGAAAGCGTGCTGTTGCAAAAGCCCCGACTCCTAAGCTGGACCAGCACGGCTAACGATTAATTCCGAAGTCGCTACTGTGACCTATTGTATGTTTAAAAAATGGAGTTTTGCTCAATCCCGGAGCCACCGAGCGGATTGCCATGGCCGAGCTAACATCTTTCTCGTGCGGGCAGTACAACTGAAGACCTCATTGCTAGTCCCGAAGATTTTGGGATGGAGCGATGATCCGTCAAATCCCACTGGAACTGAGTACATAATTCAAGAGCATGCGGACGGTGTTCAGTTACATAACCATTGGCCTCTCATGGATTCACTTCAACATATGCTGTGTACTAAAGAGTCGTCATTGAGAATCAAGGAGATGGCCTCCTTGGATTTTCCTGCTTTTGGAAACATCTACTTTGCCGATGCACCCGTTGCAAAGAATCTAAAGATTCCTTTGGAAGACGGTTTTTGCATAGAGCCATACTGTAGCCCCCTCTTTTGGAATTGTGGTGCTGGAGAAGCTGAACTGTATAAGGGAGGAAATACGAACCGTGGCCCATGTATGACTAGCACCTCACCCTCTGCCCGCGGCTACTTTGATCTAATAGTTAACTTAGGGAAGAATCTGGAAGAGTATACGTCTGGTTTGATTGATACGGCCTTTTCCCGCATACCAAACAAACAGGTATTTTTGAATGACCGGCTCCCATTTCGCGGAACGATCCAAGAACACATATGTCTAATAAAACCATGCCGAAAAACCATGCAGGTGTTAGCCAGTGATAGCCAGGCTAAAGCAGCGGCAACTCCAGCTTTGACCCATCCCGATTATCATAAGAGAAACATATATGTATCAGCTGATGATCCAACCAAAGTTACAGCTTTGATCGACTAGCAATTAGCATGTGCCGAGCCCGCCTTTATGTATGCGCAGAATGTGCCAGATTTTGCATCTCTCCCTGTAGAGAACCCGGCAGAGGATAAGAAAGAATTGGAACAGCAGCTATCCGACGATGAACGGCGACTACAAAACGACATATCCATTTGCAATCAAACATACGATGCCGTCATGAGGCTTATGATTCCCAAAATGCGCATCGCAAAACGTCTGGATCCGATGTTTTTCAGACTCTTCCACTACTGCTTCACAACATGGAGAGATGGCGCACCAGCCATCCGCCAGGAATTACTCGACTTGAGGACTCTCTGGAAAGAGCTTGAGTTACCTGGCAATTGCCCCTATGTACCCACCGATGAGGAGCTCCGTGAACATGCCGTCCAGTATGAGGACTTTGAAACCATGCAGCAGTTGAAAACGTGGCTCAAGATATCCTTTCAAACAACGTCAGATGGGTGGATACCGAATGAGCTGTGGGATGCTGCAAAGGAGGCTAACAAAGCCGCGTATGATGAGTGGATTGATACAGCTAGAGCGTCCAAAGCTTCTAGGGAGCGTATGACCGTCAACAAGGCAGAAAAGCTATGGCCCTTTGATGCTAGATGATTTGTACAATGCGCGTGTCTTTTTCTATTGTATAAGTCTGTTATACGATATATATATTTAGCTGGGAATCGGTTCTCGTTAGCGTTGGTTGATTACCCATTTTTACTGCTACTATTGTGAATTCCCGACATTATTCGCAAACAACCCAGTACTAGTCAACTCTCCATAGCTTAAACCGTGCACAAGCAAGAGTGACGATTTTAGCCAATGTGCTGGCAGAGAGTAGGCTGGTTACTCAAAATCCTCGCGGCAAAAGCGAGGAACTGGCATCTCCAAAGCAGGCGATGCTGAAAAGTTTGAAAAAAAAGGCAAACATTCACAGCAGCTTCACGAGTTCTCAGATGAAACATTTAGCGGAAGCTTGGTATGCAACTAGGCCTAAAGCCCTAGACTTCAGCTCCTGTAGCAGCACTAAAACAACATCTCCGAGAGTCATGGCCAGTTGATAGCCAGACACCAGTGATACTAGGCAGCTTATGTTGCCTATGGATGCCTGAAAGCCGTGCGCAATATATATATATGAGAATCAAAATTTCGGTGAATTTGGAATTCGATTCAGGTTATCATATTCATATTCCAGTTTTCTATTGCCTATTAAGCCTATGAAAATCCTTCTCCAACCCTAAACCAACAAGTGAGAAGGACATTTCAATCTACTAGAATCCACGTCCTATCGAATCAAGAAAACAAAGATGTCCGAAATCACCAAAGTCACAATCATCGGGGTAAATAATTATTCTTCTTCCCTTTACGCTCATTGTCTGTATTTCCTTGCATCCCATCCATCTACTTTTGACCCCTAAATTTTAGTTCCAACCCAAGACCTACCTATGCTGCAATCAATTTGTCTATGCCCTGTTGCTTCCTTTATCAGCCTAACCATGCTCCAACCTACCTACCTATAGGCCTCCGGCCATCTTGGCCAATACATCGTGAAGGCACTCCTCTCCTACCCCAAACTTGCCACCCAAATCCTCACCCATACCGACTCGAACTCCACCTTCCCCGCCAACGTACCCATCATCAGAGCCGACTTCAGCTCCATTGATTCTCTCA
The DNA here is from genome assembly GCA_002573585.1 of Helicocarpus griseus UAMH5409. Lineage (NCBI taxonomy): Eukaryota > Fungi > Ascomycota > Eurotiomycetes > Onygenales > Ajellomycetaceae > Helicocarpus > Helicocarpus griseus. Next base: position 37,576 of record PDNB01000177.1, on the reverse strand, counting down.
AAAGCGCCCTACGAGGCCAAGATGCCATTATCAGCGCTGTAGGGATCCGCGGTGTATCCGATCAGATCAATGTTATCGATGCAGCGGTGGCTGTCGGGGTTCGCCGCTTCATACCCAGCGAGTTTGGCAATCATCCCGCATCAGACGATAAGCGGTTGCCAGAAATGAGAGCGACGCAGACCGAGAAGATCAAAGTAATGAATCATCTGAAAAAGAAGGCGGAAGAAAATGAAGGGTTCTCGTGGACCGCGATTGCGGTTGGGAACTTTTTTGACTGGGTGAGTTTCATCATCCCCCCCCTTTTCCTGTTTCAGATCCTAGAGTCCTTGGGGAAAAGTGAGCTCTAGTGATATGAGTAACGCGACCATGGTCTAATAATCATAACTCTGCCTAAACAGTCCATAAAACGCTTCCCCGCCTTCGGCTTCAATCTAGCCAGCAAAGAAGCGCGGATCTACGACTCCGGCTCCGAGCCCATCACCGGCGTGCTCATTGACTCGATCGGTCAAGCAGTTGTGGGCACCTTTCTGAATCCCCGTGCAACTGCAAACAAGTTTCTGCGGATCAGATCGCTGCAGACGACACAGAATGAGATACTAGCGACACTCGAGAAAATTACAGAGTGCAAATGGACGGTCGAGAGAGTCTCAACGGAGGAGCTGTATCAGGCTGGAAAAGAGAAGAAAGAAAAGGGCGGTGGTTGGATTTTGGATATCCTTTGCACCCAGATTTTTGCGGATGGAGGGGGTCGGTCGGTTGTTGCGACGAGGGAAGACTCGGATAATGGTCTGGTCGGAGTTGAAGAGGTGGAGTTGGAGGATGTGATTAGGGGTATTGTTGCAGAGGGATGAGATGTGTTAAAAATAGTTAGACACTATCGAAATAGCAAATATCTTTGTAATATGCGAATTGCCTAAACAAGTAAGAGATCCTCGATGGTCTAGTGGTGATGATTTCCGCTTGTCATTTAACGTGCCAAGCGCGGGAGACCAGGGTTCGATTCCCTGTCGGGGAGATTTCTTTTTTTTTCTCGAAGAACAGTATTTATATAACCCCACTGTTTTTCTTCCTCTATATTATAATAAAATTTTGCCTCTGGGTTGTGTTTGGCCCTCCTCTCCCGTTATCTTTTGCGTAAGGCGATATCTCCGTAGTGTGATTAAAATGTCGTGAGAGATGGCGCCTTATTCAATTGAGAGGAAGCTCAAGACTTTCACAAAAAAGAATAAGCAAGCTTCTGTCTTTTCATAAGTCGCATAGCACTGCAAGAAGCATGTCACTCCTTTGCCTGTCGTCTAATAGTGTGCTAGCCTGCTAAATATCAAATCATAATACAAGCAAGAATTCTATCTGCGATATAATATATACGGGGATTCCCTCATATATTCACTCATTCCAGTCTGTCGTTCAAGTGATGGTAAGCATTTGTTTAATTTCGAAACGCAACTTACGCCTTCTTTTTCAATCGTCAGTGTATCTCAAAGGCGAGCTCCTTGATGGCGTCTCCACTTCATGCACCGTATCTTCGCCATCCTCAATCGCAGGGTCTCCATCTGTCTTTTCCGGTATTCTAATAGTCCAAACAGCAATCCAAACAACGCCGTACAGTACCGTCGTTCCAAAAAAGGGAAGTCCAACCCATCCTTTCCCAATATCCGCGCCCAAAGTAAATAGCGCAGCCAACAAAGGTGAACCAGCAAAGACGCCCAGCATTGAAATGGCAGATATCACAGAGTACAAGCGTGCAATATGTTTTGGCTCGACGAAAGTAGACACCAAACTCAAGTTTAGAGCATTGAAACCGGTGCCCATCGTGTATATTACCAGTGCTGCTATCATGGTGCCGAGGGTTGGCGCGACGGCCATGCAAAATGCACCAACCGTAAACATCGTGATGCTGTATCTGACCAGGATTAGATCCTTGCTGGTGCTCGGATAGCGACGGTTTACGGTGAGGTAGCGAGAGACTGCGGGCAGAAACACGAGGAGGAGGAATATGTTGACGCCTGCGAAAATGGCAAGAGCGAAATTGGCCTTAGAGAGTGGAATCCCATAGCGCGTTGAGATGTAATTGAGCAGAATCCCGAGTTGTTTGCTGCTGATGCTGGTAACGAAGAATGCACACAGGATAAGAGCGGTGGTGCGATTTGGGACAATGGATATAAAGCCTCTATGAAGACGTTGTAAGAGATGGTTCAAATGATGCCTTGAGTGTTTGTCAGGAGGGGGCTGTGGTGATTCCTCGGCGTCATCATCATCATCACTGGCGTCCTGGTTTTGTAGAGTTGAAGGTTGAAGCTTTTTAGTTTTCCTCAAATGAACAGTTTCGGGCAGTATCAAAAGCAAAGGAGTTCCAAGACTTGCAATCAGCACTCCCAAAAAAAGAGGGATCCAAGGACTCCCTTTTAGCATCATCCAGGATGAGACGAGGGGAGCCGCGAATTGCGCGACGACTATTGACAGGGTGGTTTGGAAAAATGCCGTCGATCTAATATAAGAATTTAGCATTGCTGGCTATCGTGTGCGAACATGACGGCCTACCTGAGTTTAGGCTCAACGACATCCGAAATCATTGTGGTCAATATAGCGGTGGCCATGCCGCTGCCGCCCCCAATAATGAGAAATGTTGACCCGAACCACACGGCGCGGAAAGGTATGACTCCAGAGAACCAGCATGCAAGCATTACCCAGTATTGGCTTAATAGAGCACCAATCACTGCAAGGACAAGGGTGAGCTTTCTTCCATATCTTGCACTGTCTGCGAGGCGGCCATAGGGCACCGAAAGTAAGATACCTGCAAAGTTCCGGAAATGTGTCAGTTAAAGTAGTTGATTAGCCTCGAACAGATTAATCCACTATAAAGAATTGATCTCGTGCAAACAGTCGACTGAAACCATCGAAATTTCGTTAAATAGTACCACTTACTTGGTAGTGCTTCGAAGCTGGCCTGCAACCCCTGCACAAATACCAGCTCACTCTGCACCGGTTTGATCTTGCACTCCTCCTCCGGAATGTCTTCCCCTTTCCACAATTGAGAGCGGTCTGGTTCGTGCTTTTCATAATAATTTCGGCAAGCTATGGATTCGTAGATGCGAGTCTGCGGAGCCAGGGTCAGGTTGGATCCAAAATCAATACAAAAAACTATTAGCACACAAAGCAGCACAAAAATGAGGGGTCTCTCTCTGGTTGATTTGCGGCGATAGGGCTCTCGAGGCAATGCCGTCCCGAGAAGCGCTTCTCTCTCTTCGTTTGTAGCATGATCTGAATCCATTGCCATCGTGAGTGGCAGGTTACTGTTTTCATAAGTGTAAGAGCTGAATCAATGTCAAAAGTGTCGACATCTGTGCCCTTTAATTCTTGAACCCAAGCTGACGCTGCCACTAGCTGGGACTAGCCCAAGGAGCATTCCGTAAGCCGCCAGGCAACACAATAACTTGAATTTGAATTTCGTCAGACATGTACTGCAGCACTATAAAGTACGGACTGGCCAATTATTGGAAAAAGGCATCATGAATACCTACTCATCAGCAAGCAGTCGATCAGTTATCTCGCGCATCTGATGCATTGACTGGTAATGGTGTTTTGCAAACTCGTGGATGTCGGGATGACTAATGGAAATTATCAGATCCGACTCGGCAAATAGAGTTTCGGCCCGATATCTTGACACCCGGGCCACGATGATCTATTAGCTGCTTGGGAGGAATGGGATGCAAAAAAACAAAAAAGCCTCGGTAGATTGCTAGGTATTTCTGAAGTTATACTTTGCTTGAAGTACAAGGCTGTGTAAAAGACAAATATATGAGGTGATTATCTTCTTGAGTGAACTATGCACTGCAAGTTTCTACATTGCTACAGGAGCACGCGACAAGCCAAGATACTGGTGCAGCACTGACAGTATTGTACAATTTCATCAGACACGCCCTAACGGCGCTTATATAAAATTTTGTAGTATAAAATCAGCAGAGTTAAAATCGATGTCTGAATGAGGTTGGTGTATCAGAACTGTTCAACAACTAACGGCACATAACAATCAAGAAACAGCCACAGTAGGCGAATCAAGCCTTAGCAATACAAATAGTCCTATTAATTGGAGTAATTTGATGAAAATCAAAAGAATCAGTACGCAAAAGCCAAGTTATCCATGACCGCGGCATTGTCAGATTTCCCCACAACTCAACTGATCCAGGAGGTTAGCTAATTAGGACCATGAGTATTAACAGAAAGTACGAAAAATTAGCGCATTCATATTCGTCCAGGTTCTCAGCCCATATAAGGTAGACAGCTAAATTTGCCGCTCTTAAGTGACTTCGGTCAAAGGGCGATATAGTCGGAACGCTTTAACATAACTAGCTTTGAGGCCACGGCCACGGTGCACTTTGAATGCATAGATTTGGTATCGTAGCACGGTCCTTCGCATTTTGCAGTAGAGCAAAGACCGTAAATTTTGGATAAAAAGTTCACTAAGAGAAAAGCAAACTGCTTCACATCCCAACGGGCTAAACAACTCTCATGTCATGGCTCTCAAATGCGCGCATGAATACCAGGGCGGGGATGGTTTGGTGCAATTAAGCCGCAATAAGCAGATGTAGAAACATCATTTGCCACAAGTATTTCTAATTGTTCTAATTTAAGCTGATATTTCTGTATGCAGGCCCGTCAGCCTCGCACTATGGTGTTAAATATAATATCAGAGAGATTTCCTTCCGACTGTGCCACGGTGCACTCAAATCAGTCCAGAAGGGATGATTGATTTTGCGTTTCTTAGGCAGAAATGCCAAAGAAAATGTGTAAAAGAGCGGGAGTGTTTTGGAATTTGTCATTTCTTCAACTGAAGTTTCGGGGTATCTATGACGTTCACAAGCTCACAGGCGAGTACGTCGGATATTTATTGTAACCGGCCACGGTGCGCATTTTGCGGCTAGGAGTAGCCTTGGGTAACAGGATCAAGTAGTGTCTGCACTCGTTTCTGTAGAATAAATAGATTCTGGGGGTGTTGAATAATAGGAATGATGATGTTGGTGCGCAGTGACGGAGATGTTTATTTAGACCTCGCTAGCCCCGATTGGGCCGAGCACCAACCACCGCCAACTTTCCCGCATCGCATCCACTCCCGCACTCTCCAGCTTCTCGTGACAACCTCCAAATTCTCCAACGACGCCCTTCATCCCGCCCTAATAGCACCTCACAACTTCTGTCCTACGCCTATCCGCCTATCTCCTCCTTGTTGTGCTCCTGCGCTGTAAATCTCTGCCTACCGCTTTGCCCCTATTGGCTCGTTTAAGCTAGCTAGTTGTTCCGTCTTCACGCACTTCTGTCATCCGCTCGTCATACTCAACAGACAGCCACCACCTCTCTAGCGCTGCTCCTGTCGGAGGAAATCGTTCCAACCCTACTACTCAAGGACGATCCTGTGGTTGGATAACAAATATCACTCGAGTCGGGAGAATCTCAATCGCACACATCCGGTTCGCGGGCTAGCTCTCCTCCGGTCCTTCGTATATATACCGATACCCGCGCTCATCCAACAGATTCTGCACCCGCAATTCGGAGGCAAATAAATATTCATGATGTCTGGCGAAGCTTGGCTCTACCTTTTGGCGGTTCTAATCAATGCCGTCAACCTCTTCCTCCAAGTTTTTTTCACGATAATGTACAGCGATTTGGAATGGTATGTGGGCGCGTTTTTCCATTCATCTTCCATGGAGCATCACGCAAAAATTGTGTGGCCGCGGTGACTCCTGATATTTGCTATATGGGGGCTCTCCCAGTGGCTATAAAGTCAGGATGAACGTTTAGCTAACTCGAGGCGCCGCTGCAGTGACTATATTAATCCCATCGACCTTTGCAATCGACTCAACGCATATATCGTCCCAGAAGCCGCTGTTCATGCATTCCTCACATTCTTGTTTGTTATCAATGGGTACTGGGTGGCCATAATTCTCAATCTCCCAGTACTGGCATTCAATGCAAAGAAGTATGTAAACTTCTGAAGCCCCGTTGGACATTTGGTTTTCAAAAAAACAATCACTGACCCGTTTCTACTATTAGGATCTTCGACAATCAACATCTTTTGGATGCCACCGAGATCTTTCGGAAGCTCAACGTACACAAGAAGGTATGACGATTTCCTTCCCTTAGCCTCTAGACCTTATCGACTAACATACACCGCCTCTAGGAATCATTCATTAAACTTGGTTTCCACCTTCTCATGTTTTTCTTCTACCTCTACAGCATGATTGTCGCCTTGATTAGAGACGAATCTCATTGACTACGTGAAAAGGCGGCAAATGCGATGCGGGATGGCCATCTGGTCGATCTATAATCCCGCAATGACCAATTCGACGTTGACGAGTGATGCGAGGTGAGTTGCGTCGGAGATTGAGAATAGATGGGGTTCGTTCGTTTAATATTAATCCATCCTACAAATCCGAGTTCAAGAGCACAAGATGCCATTTTTTCTTCGAGAGCGATTCATTGTTGATAGAGCTTAGTGAGTTGGGAGATGTATTTTGTTTTTATTTATATGTTAATGTTATATTGGGAGGTTGATTTCATGATATGACTTGGGAGATGGGAAACGATTCTGTAATAGTGGTTTTATGTTATGCTATCTACTATCTTCCTTACACTGACAACGAAGCGAGGTGGAAAGACACAGGTATGGAAACGAGGATATGCGCAAGTACAGGTTCTGGATGTCTCCTTTGTCTGTTCCTATTTCCCTCCCTATCCCTATGTATATATGTCTAATTTGGTAATGAAGAGCGTAAGATACCTGCTCTTTTCCCTTTGCTGTCTCATATTTGGACATGCTCTGCGAGGCGTTGCTGTTTAGCTGTTTGCTTCGAATTCTGCTTTGAATTTGTATATGGATCAAAGACTCCCTAGTATGTCATAGTAATATGTATTTGAACATGATTTCGTTTCTGTCAGTCAGACATAGTTTAAGTGGGTATTTACAATATCCCTTATTCCGTTCTCTCCGCAATTTGATATTGACTGCACACCTGGTCTGTCGCGGCAACCGTAAAATTTAGCCCAACTTCATCCTTCTCTCTTCGACACAGCTTCTATTCTCCCGTCAACTATCAATCTACCTACTATACACCGGACTTAAGCTATGGCTTCTCTACTGGGAAACAATTATGATTCTTCGAGTGACGACGAAGGGCAAAATGCGCCCGTCAAATCCACACCGGCACCAGCCCCAAATGCTGGCGTCGTTGCCGCGCCAGATGTATCAATAGAGGTTTGGTCCCTATACTTCCTTTCCGCCAAGTGTTCTACGTTCATATCAGCTCATATTTTTTACAGGATAACTCGCGCCTGCAGCTTATGCTAAAGAAACCTACCGACACTACCTTAACCTACAACGCGACATACGATGACATCTCGCGGCCGAGTATGGGGCCTGAGAACCCGTTCCGTTCTGCGCATGGAAGTGGCGCGTTGAAGAGGAAGAATGTTTTGACAGGCCATGCGGAGGAGACGAAAATTAGCGAGGCGACGTTTAATTCCCAGCACCGGACATTCCAGGCTTTTGGGTACACGAACGATCCAAGCGTTCCCGGCGGGTTTGTTGGCGATTTGGAGGCCGTTGCGCGCCAGGGCGGGAAGGATGTGGTGCAGATGAAGCCCTCCAAGGAGGTTAGTGCTGCGCTGAGGAGGAAGAGACAAAAGAAGGGTGACTCGAGTATTGTTGATGGCGAAGGGGCGTATGTGGGGCCTTGGGCAAAGTATGAGAATGATGATCAAATGTATGAGGAGGAGGTGGATATGGCTGGCCGGGAACTCGCAAGTGACGAGGAGTATGTTGAAGAGGGGATTGTGCCGTCGAATATTCCGGCTATGGACAAAAAGGCCACTGCTTACCAGGACGATACCTCTCAAACGGAAACGACGGAGTTCCACGGCACAGAGCAGTTCGATTACCAGGGACGGACATATATGCATGTTCCACAGGATCTCGACATCGACCTCAAAAAGGAAGTGGGCAGCATCAAAAACTACGTTCCGAAGAAACTCATCCATACCTTCAAATCGCACACAAAGCCCATCACCTCCTTACGCTTCTTCCCCAACTCAGGCCACCTCCTCCTCTCCTCCTCTGCCGATTCCAAAATCAAGCTATGGGACGCACACCACTCCCGCGAACTCCTCCGCACATACTCCGGCCATTCCAACGCCGTCACAGACACCATCTTCCACCCTACCGGCACCACATTCCTATCCGGTTCATACGACCGCCAAATTAAACTCTGGGACACCGAGTACGGCAAATGCATCTCCCGCTTCTCTACCGGAAAGACACCTCACGTCATCCGCTTCAACCCAGACCCCGACCACTCCCACGAATTTATCGCCGGTATGTCCGACAAGAAAATCATACAATGGGACACCCGCTCCGGCGCCATCACGCAAGAATACGATCACCATCTTGCAGCCGTCAACACCCTCACCTTCGTCGACAATAACCGCCGCTTCATCTCCACGTCGGACGACAAGTCGCTCCGCGCGTGGGAATATAATATCCCTGTCCCCATCAAATTCATCGCAGAGCCATACCTATACGCCCTCGTGCGCGCCGCACCGCATCCCAACGGCAAATACGTCGCCTTCCAATCTGGCGATAACCAAATTGTCGTATACGCTTCGACAGACAAGTTCCGGCAGAATCGCAAGAAGAGTTTCCGCGGCCATAACAATGCGGGCTATGCGATTGACGTTGCGATTAGTCCTGATGGGCAGTTTGTGACGTCGGGCGACAGTGGAGGGTATGTGTGCTTCTGGGACTGGAAGACGGGGAAGATGTGGCACAAGATTCAAGCCGGGGGGAAGGAGGGGGCGGCAATTACCTGTGTCGAGTGGCATCCGCAGGAGACTAGTAAGGTTGCTACGGCGGGTTTGGAGGGCGTTATCAAGTACTGGGATTGATTATTGGGTTGGTTTTTAGGAATGGGATTGGATTTCTGTTTTTAGAACTTGTTCTGATATATATATATTTTCTGTGTCTTCGTTCCTCGATGGTAAGGGAAATATACGGGGTTTTTCAATGGTTGCATATTAAATAGCAATGGAAGTTAGCGGATCCGCTTTAAAAAGGATAATCAAGGAACAGGGCAAGCTGCTCTTGTGAGTGTTTTATAATCAGGTACAGTATATGGGCGCATGCAGAGTAACTAAACGGGAATCGTCGCTTTGCTAGATACAAAGCAAAGTAAGAATGATGCAGGCAAAAGATGCTCAATTTTACACCAATATAATGCAGTGAACCATCAGAAGACTAGTTTCAAATGGTTCTGTGTCCCTCCTCATATTTTATTTCCCAGCAATCAAAAATGCCCTAATACATCATCGAATGAATCGATCAAAACACCCTCAACCCTCTCAAAAACTCGTCATATCAATCCAACTTGCCACAAACCCTAATCTCCGTCCCCTTTCCCCTTGCATCCTCATCTTGAATTCCTCAAAATTCAACTTCGCACCGGACCCACCACGCTTCTTCGCCTCCCTCTCCACCTGATTCAGCCTACTCCACCTCGCTAATGTCTTCGGCGATGGCGGAAGCGGTGGTGAAGGCGGATTGGGATGCTGCTTATTTCGATCGTGCCCGTCCGACGAGGAAGACGGGGATGGTGGTGATGAGAGGGAGAGGGAAGAGTGGGTACGGCGATCATCGTCGGCGCCGGAGGCGGATGCGAGTTGTGGGTGACTGGGCGATGATGAGGCTGATTGGTGCTGGAAGCGGAGGCGGAGAGGTAGGGATTGGTTTCGGCGTCGTGAAGGGCGTGCGAGGTTGCGGTCTTGTTGGCGGTGTTGCTGTTGTTGGGCAGAGACGGAGGTGGAAGTTGAGGCGGATTCATAGTCCGGGGAGTCGAAGACGGAATGACCGTATGGGAGGGCTGTGAAACTAGAGACTTCGGTTATGTGCAGACTGTGGCCGGGTTCTGCTCTGTCAGGTCGATTTTGGGGAAGGGTCGGATCTGGCGGTGGAGACGCGCTTTCTGCTACTTCATACTCCTGGGCTGCTTCTTCGCCATAGTCCGAACCTTCGGGGGCGGGTGGGAAGGGTTCCAGGTCTGAGTCATTGGGGCGATTTTGAGGGAGTGTGGGATCTGCAGAACTGGAATCGGGGGACTCAAAGAAGACTTCGCGTCGGCTGGCGCTATCTTCTTCACCTGACGGGGATGGAGAGTTGCCAAAAATGCCCCTTCCGCGGATAAATGCGTAGCCTGCATCGTCTATTATCTGCTCGATGCGTCTGTCCTCTGGGCTCGGGGTTGGCTTTGATTCGCCTACGCCTTCCTCCAGAGCGGGTTCTCCGTCTTGATCATCATCAATCCCTTCCCGGAGGTAATGTCCCTTGGGTAGGGATGCAACGAAGTTATTAATCTCTTTCGCCCATCGTTGCCGCTCAGTCCTGGTTCGGCGTGCCTCCATAAGAAGGTCTTCTTTCTGCTTGAAAATAAGGTCGAGAAGTTCGTTCAGACCCTGTTGGGTAACTTGATATAGCACCTCCTTCCCAACGTCTTTCTCGGCTTCAGGAACCTCAAATCCACCCCAGCGTTCGGCTACTGGTATGCTTCGGGACGACGTCGACTGGTTTGATCTGGTTTCATATTCATTGTCCGTAACATCGTCCTGGAAGCGAACCTTGGACGACGATCTCGATCGTGGAGAAGGTGGGTGCGACTCCTCTTGGGGCTGGTGACCAATATCATCAACAGCCCCTTGGAAATCCGCAACATCATGATATCCAGGTGGAACAGTGGCGCCCTCTTCCTCATCAGTATAGAAAGCCCGCCTAGCCCATCTTTCGTCAACCCCCTCCCTTCTTATCCGTTGCATGCGTTCACGGTCTTCTTCATTGAGCCTCTGCGCAGCACAAGTAGCCACCCTGGCTCTATCAACTGGATCGGTTATTTCTTCCAAAGGAATGTATGTGCCCAACGCATTGATTACGTCCTCTGACCGGACCTGGTCATTAGGCCACTCGCTGTAGCTACCCGGGTATGAATCAGAATCATGTCCGTTGTTGTCTTGTTCATCACCATAATCTTCATCGTTAGTATCTCCATGGAGGCGATTGCGTCTGCGCGGCCGCGTAAATGGGGGGTCCGGCAAGCGCAACTGTGATGTGAAGAGTGGGCGAGTCCGGCCGTACGTATCCCTTACTGCAGCATCTCCGATGATCGCATGCCTATCACCTGTATCATCCCCATCCTCTCGCAATATGCCTTGGTTATCAATGATTTCCATATCACCTTGTAAATTGGTGCGCTTGCCTTCGCCAATTCTTGAAGGTTCGCCAGGCGGGATACTTCCTGGGAATGCAGAAGAGATAGGTTGGCTGCCAAGTATGATATCTCTTGTACCACCTTCCAGGAAATCGTCTTCCAGGCCAGCTACCATATCCCTAGTCAATTCTCTGCTCAGAGTATAGTACGCCCGGAATATTCGAAGGAAATCCTTTCTTTCCACATAACCGTCTCGATCAATGTCATACCCTTCAAAAATCCGCCTTGTTCTCTCGTGATGGCTCTTATTGCTGAAACTTGCCAAGCCCTTCAAAAATTCTTCAAAACCAATTAAGTTATCTCCGTTGGTATCGTAGAATGAAAACATCCTGTCGTATATAAGGCTCGGTGGAGGCGGGCGGATTGATGTATTTGGTACGAAACATCGGTCAAACGTCTTGCGATCAATGGCCATGTTAAGTTTATTAGGATCGTTGACCCACTCAACATTTGCCAGACAACGGAACTGATCCCATAACGCATCCAGTTCCGTATTCTCGAAGTTCGTCTCTTTCATAAGTCTCTTGGCGAGGTTTCTGGGTAGACTACGTGGCAGCATAGATGGCTTTCCTGGGTACCAAACTGGCTGAGGCTGTCGCGGATTACCCAAGAACGGGGCGGGAATGCGGACCTTGTAAAAGAGATGGGTTTTGATATGTACCTGCATGGCCTCGCATGTTTCGCAGAGATCGTAATCAATACAGTTGGCGCATCGATACCTTATTCCCTGGATTGGCATTGCCCCGCAGCTATTACACGTAACTCCGCGATGGATATACCCATCCCTCCGCGCTTGATCCTCAGCGATATGGTATAGCAAATTCAGCAGATTTTGTCCTTCACGAGTGGGCGCACCATCGTCATTCCCATCTCGCCACGAGAAGATGCTCTGGTCATCCATCATCGTTTCCGCCTGTTCGGGCACCGGTACCGTAGGCGACGGCTCCCCGCCGGGATTGAGAAGGCTCGTTCCGGGACCGGTCAATCGAATCGACTCCCCGTTTCGTCTCCGGCGCCGCAACTCCTCACCAAAATCGTCAGACGCGTTGAACCTCGTAAAAGCAGCAGTGACATTCGCTTCGGAGATCCCACGCTCCAGTAACTCGGTTGCGAGGTATTGCCACTCCCCGTTTTCGAAGCGAATCGTATGCGATGACCGGAATTCTACCGCTAAAAAGTTATCGAGAAGGGCGTTTTCCATGACAGATCGTACAAACAGCGCGTGATCCCGTGAGGCTTCTAGTTTTTGCTGTATATGCTCGATTGATGGTAACTGCGACGGTATGAGGCGACACTCGACGGCACGGCCATTTTCTATCTCCATTCTGAACGTCCCGTAAGCCTGTCCTGCTCTCTCCAGTTGTTCGAGCGCTTGTATGGGTCCTGAAAAGTCGTGCGCCACACGCGACTCGCCACTGGGCAGTGAGATGCCACCGCGCCGCCGCGTACCTCTTCGCCGGACAGCATTGCGGCGGTGGAGAGGCGGATGAGACTGAGAGGCGACGTAACGGCTGTGAGCGTAGAATATCGCGTAGGCAGCCGCTATGCCTGTCAAAATATATATTGCCGGCCTATATCGCGTGAGGGAGGCTGGGTGGGAGGAGGTGTCGGACGGCATTTTGAGGGAAAGTGGTGGGTAAGTCGGAGAGCGGACAGTACTATCAATACATGGACATTATCCTCATGGTCCACGGACATCAGTGCAGGAGCGCATTAGCTGTGCGACTGAGCGGACATTATAAACGGCTACTTGCAGGTGCACTGAACTGCCAGGCTTTCCATAAGATAGATTGGGATATTGGGGTCAACAGGGGGTGTATGTCAACTTTGTTTCGTCGTTCGCAAAGAGATGTCCGCAACAGCTCGGGACCCACCTATGAGGCTCAAAGTTAAGCGCGCGGCTATTTATGTAACTGCGAGATGGACGACTCAAGGTCAGGTTATTCCCCTGTCAAGTTGAACACCTTGGAAACTAACATAAATTCATTCGCGCAACATCCGCTGTTAATAACTTAGTGCCTTTTTTCTGCAATTCGGAAACCCTACTATCTCCCTCTCAAGCCAATCGGCTGCCCTCCGCATCGACGTGGATGCACCTATAGAGAAGACCGTTTATGTTCAATGAAAATAATACATGAAGGATATAACTCCAATGTTTGGATTATTGAGAGTTATTGCGGGTTAATTTCTTGCGGGTCCTATGTTTGGTGCAAAGCAATTCAGGTAGCGTTTAAGCTTCCGAACCCCCCGGTATATGCTCCTGCTGAGGCTCTGACTTCCACAAGCCCCTGGTATAGGCTTTCTTTTGTGTCTGGTGCAACAATACAGGTAGCCTCCGCTGCTTTCCGTAGACGAGATGGCCTGTGCAAAAGTTGTCGCAAGCTCCCGATATCAGCATGGTATAAGTCCCCGCTGCCGGAGGGCTTTTAGGCTGCAGAATAAACCGTGCAGCAAACTTTGAACTGGATCAAGTATCTATATCGAGACACAGAAGCTAGGTAAGCTCGAATGCAATTTTGGGATTATCCCGGAATTAAAGTCTTACTCAATCACCATCACCGTCATATCCATTTGGCTTCCATGGCGTGCTATCAGTGCTATGACAAACCCGTATGCCAATGAAGGGCATGTCTCGGCCATATCTTAGAAATCATTGATTTTGCCATTTTTTTTTATTCAACATTTTCCTTCTCGGTTCTTTCCATAACTTGGATTGGCAATTATCAAGGCCGCCAAGTCATCTAGCGAACATTCCAATGGCGCCCCTAACATACCGTCGCCTATGAATGTCGTTGAGTCCACAGCCGCAGACATCCCAAAAGAAGCACCTTCTGCCCTTGGTGACATGAAGACTACCGACTTCTCATTGCCGTGTAAGTGGTCAAGTGCCAGGAAATGGCTCATTCTGATCGTTCTGTCACTGATGTCCTTGATGGTGTACGTTCGTATGTCCTGATACCTGTCTAAATGGAAACCGGTATTGATGTCAATCTCTCAGTAACATGTCTCTGGTCATCTGTGCTCCAGCCAGTTCTGCCATTGCCAAAGAGTTCGATAATTATGACGGCTTTCTATCGGTCTTCTTTATAACCGTTTCCAATCTGGGGGAGATAATCGCCCCTCTCTATATTGGCCCATTATCCGAGCGTTTTGGCCGGGTGTCCGTTTGCCATTTCTTCAATTTCTCCTTCCTCATCTTTACCATGATCGCGGGTTTCAGTAACAGCTTCGCAATGCTGATCGTTTTCAGATTTCTCGCCGGTGCATCCGTCTCCTCTATCTGCTTGAACCCAGCTATCACAGGCGATTTGTTTAGCATAGAAGAGCGGGAATCAGCCATGTCTTTGACAAGTTTAATTCCCATACTCGGCACTGCCGTGGGTCCCATTGTTGGAGGTTACGTAACGCAGTATCTCAGTTGGCGTTGGACGTTCTGGTTGATGGCAATCGTCAGTGCTTCTCTGTCGGTAATAATGGCCGCTGTACTCAAGGAATCATACGGGCCAGTAATACGCCGAAAGGCATCCAGGAAGGCGAACTCTGGCCAGGAAAAGGTCAAAACTCCACCGAAATACCTCAAAGGGTGGAGCATAGAAACGGTGAAGGCACTTGTTCTACTCGCGGTACGCCCCTTTGTCATCCTAAGCAACTCCCGAATCGCAGTGCTGATGGGATTATATCTGGCTCTTCTATTTGCCTATATCTCCCTTCTTGCTGCAACTCTGGCCGCTGTCTTCCAAGAAGCGTACGGCTTCTCGGAGGGTCAATCTGGCCTTATCTACATCGCCATGAGGGAGTGGCTCTTCTTTCAAACATACATTTCATACTCTAAGCATCATCTCGATAGCTATCGGCACGCTCACCGGCGCTCTCATGTGTCGCTTTACACTCGACTACTTCCTCTTTCGCGTATTTTCCTTCAAGCAGCCTGACGATGGAGTTCCGCATCGTCCCGAGAACCGTCTTATTTCAATCCTTCCCGCCACGATTGCCTTCCCCATTGGTCTATTTCTGTACGGTTAGTCTCTTGAAAAGCGGTTACATTGGGTCGTGCCGGCCCTCGCGAGCTTGCTTTGTGGCTTCTCCCTGTCCAGTAGCACCACACCGATTATGAATTATTTAGTGGACATCTTTGGCGACCGTTCGGCTTCCGCGGTTGCTGCCGTGCTACCTCTACGCTATGTAGGCGGCGCTTTCATACCCGTAGCTGCTCCGTACATGTACGCCCGGCTGGGTTACGGCCGGGGCAACTCCTTGCTGGGTTTCGTGCTGCTAGTTGAATTACCCGCGCCGTTTCTGGCAGTTGTTCAGCCACGGAGAGTGAGAGCGGCTGACGGATGTGATACGGCGAGCTGATACCTCTAGTCAGTTTCCTGACGTTTCCAGACACAATCTATAACATGCCATTATACAGTGGCACAACATCTTTAGATGTACTGCTCAACGTACATGTAATGCTTTTCAAAATAAAGTCTCTAATTGCATCTACTTCAAGTCTTCATTGTCCTGCGTTTGAAAGATCATGATATAAGTTGTACCAGGTGCTACACTACTGAAGGAATCGAAAACTACAGAGCGATATCAAGAGGAAAAGCCTCTAAAGACATGCAGTAGAACAGATCATATTGCTGCCCGAATCATTGAAACTAAAACGTGCACCCTGGCGCAGCTGAATCACGAAGACGGATAAGCTATGATAAGTCTCTGTAGTCAGACTATAGGTTGAAAAAACTATATCAATGACTTGTTCTGCTATCAGCTCTAGAATAGATCCCAGGCTTCCAAGGTTCTTCGCGGAATTTCGAGGCGGTGATAATCCTTGAAGAAGTAGCTTATCAAGGCATCGCACGAAATAAGCTAATGCTAAGCACTGTCAAGCACACTTGGCATTGAACCTAGGCTGGCCCCAAGCGATGCTTAATCGCTTAATTGCCTAGTGATCATGTAAATCCAATTGCAATTAGGGTGACGCTTAATTTCCAAGAGTACACTTCATTGGCGTCCTATCTGTGAGAGCTCTGCTCCTCTGCCTGTACATTTTATCGGTGTCTCGAAATCCGGGGAACTGTCCAGCGAGAAAGGGACTAAAAAGCACATAGAAGCCCATTATTGACCGCCTGCAAGGCTGTTGATATTCAACCCTTCCACAGAGACGTGACCGTCAGCTTCCTTAAGTCGACCTATTGCATCTCTCAGAAGGTACCCAACATTTATAGTCTGCGGGGTTATACATAAACATGACCTCAGTAAAGAAGATTGGAGTCTCCAAATCCACCCCATCAAAAAGCAAAACTGTGATTGAATGGCCTCAGCTAGGTTGGAAATGGATGGGACTGCTGCTTGCTGTGGCAGCTTTTGTGACGGTTGCAGATCAACGCGGAGAAAACGGAGGACTCTAGGGATAAGCCGGATGAGTTGTGCATCCGAGATAGCAAGCTTAAAATTTCGGAGCTAGACTCGTTTAAGCTTCCGAAAAGTGTCAAAAGACTGTATAATTCTGTCAAAAGTTCTTAAGAGGTCCTAGATATTTCAAAATCCTTGCACAAAATCATTTACCATTCGCTATCAAGAAATCTAGTATGTCTTTCTGCCTTTCTCAAATCCGAAGACCTATGAAAAAAGAACGTGAAAACTCTCTCTGCAAAAAAGAAATTTTTTAAAAAAAAGGCGGATGGGGTAACCAACTCAAGTTATACAAAGAAATAATGTCCCAGCGCGCCAAACGTGAATCTGTGAGCGTGGAAACGTATCAAGGGATATCTTCAAAAGTCCATTGTAGGATAGGCTTGACGAAGGGGTTCATCCAAGCCTTTGGTAGTCTGAATAACTTTAACGACTAAGAGACCTCTCCCGAACGAGAAAGGCGCTGAGAGCCGAAAGGAAGACGATAAAAATCGAGAGGCCAAATGCATGGTTCGTGGAATTTCCGTAGCAGTTCCGCACGATGTCCCTCGTTTTTGGATCCAATGTGTTGATAAAGTCCAGGCTTTGACGGACACCGGCGACGATCTTGTCAATATTCTTGTTGTCACCGAGAGCGGAGCGCAGGCCATTCCGAAGGGATTGCTGGACGATCGTGGATGAAAATGAAAGCCCTATTACTGAGCCCAGTGACCGGAACAGGTAGGAGCATGCTGTTGCCACAGCTTGGTCCTGGGGTGATGCACATGCGACTAGATAGGCGTAAGCTACATTTCTCTCTGGCTAGTGATGGGATTTTAATAAAGGAAAAGACTCACTCAGTGCAATTAAGGTGGTGGTAATGCTAATCCCATTTCCAAGGGACGAGAATACCATGCCAATGATAATCCCGATAGTATCGCGAGTAATTATCCCAGACCAAAGGAACACTATCGCCACACCAATGGTTAGGAAGAAATAACCCAGCACTGTAAGCCAGAGATATTTGCCCGTCTTCTTCATTATAACTCCAGCGGTCAATGAACCAAGGACGCCGGCTACTATAGAAGGTACAAGTCTAACCCCGGCACCGGTGGCGGAGACACCTTCTGTGGCCTGGAAAAACAGGGGGAAATAGAATAGGACCCCCATGTATCCGGCGAAACTGAAAAAGTTGCATGCGTAGCAGGCGAATAGACTTCTTTCAAAAATAATATGGCGGGGTGCGAAAGGCTCAGTGGCGACCCAGACTTCAACGCAAAGAAAAGCGATAAAGAGAGCAATTGCCAGAGTCAATGACACAACAGTGATT
The DNA here is from genome assembly GCA_002573585.1 of Helicocarpus griseus UAMH5409. Classification (NCBI taxonomy): domain Eukaryota; kingdom Fungi; phylum Ascomycota; class Eurotiomycetes; order Onygenales; family Ajellomycetaceae; genus Helicocarpus; species Helicocarpus griseus. The sequence goes on along the minus strand of PDNB01000177.1, from coordinate 19,564 downwards.
GGCATAGTCCATGACACGTTACTACCCCTATCTGCTCCGAGGAGGAAGGCAAAGACTGCGCCGACAAGGACGATTGCACCGAGAAAGTCGATGCGCCGGAGCTTTTCCTTCCAGTGGGACTTTTCTTGCGTGGGTAGATGAAGTGTGAAGGCCACGGATATGAAAGCCAACAGACACATCGGTCCTTGAACGTAAAATGCCCTGTAGTGAGATGATGAGCGCCCTCTCTTTCTATTCAGCGAGACAATAGTTGATACTTACCAGCGCCACCCAACGTAATCAGACAAGACTCCACCTGATTCAAAGTCAATAAAGTTGCATTTAAATCGTTAATGTGATTTGAAGGGGAACAAAGCCTCACCCAAAGGCGCCCCAATGGCACTCCCGCTTGCCCACACGATATTGATGATGCCCTGCCAGACCCCACGGTCACGAAGAGGGACAATGTCGCTCATTATAATGCTGACAACAGTTGTCATTCCTCCGCCTCCAAGGCCTTGGAAAACCTACGACATAGGCGTCAGTTTCGAATGTAGAAAGGACTTCGGAAGAGCGGCATACTCTTGCAGCAATTAACTCCTGGATGTTCCTCGCCAGGCCACAGAACATACATCCGGACCCAAAGACAGCGTAGGCAAAAAGCAAACATGCTTTGCGGCCGAATATGTCGCTCAGGCGGCCATATAGCGGCTGAAAGGAGGTCAAGGTCAGGAAGTATGAGGTCGCGATCCAGCTGGTCAGGTTCAGAGCGTGAAGCTCACTTCCGATCTTGCCATAGCTAGAGACAATAATTGTTTGGTCTGCTGCGCTCAAAAATATCTATATATAACGCAAGAATTTATTGGTTATCGAATTCTTAAAAGGGGCAATTAACGTTCATTACTATGCATGAATAGCCGACGACTTACCCCTATCGAAACCGCTGGCACGATATATTTCAACTTCTTTTGCGCTTCAGGTAGACCATTGTACTGGGCTTCCCGAGCAGCATCAGATTCATTTTGGCCTACTGCCTCCTCATCTTGCCCTTCAATAATCGACCGTTCGACCGGGAGGGGTTTGGAGTCGCCGTTAGTATTACCGAGCAGAGGGGAAGTCTCCGAGGGCTCAGAGCTTCCGCTACCGGAAGCCAATGTTTGATTTCTCATATTATCATAATGCGATTATGTTAAGCGTAGTGTATGTAACACACGGAGAATTTTTACCAGAGAATTTTGTCGCGACTGAGTATGGCGAAGATGTCGCAAAAATGGATCAAGCCATTCGGATATAGGCTGGGATCACGTGACGATGATTCACGATTACAAATACGGCGCTCGTATCCAACAAACCTATGGATGGAAAGGTATGCATTGATTGAATGAATTCAAAGATGTCTATTAATGCTATTTTGATAATGATGTCTTCTCTCACACGTATCGGTCCTATGAACTGGAAATTTTAAGAGGGAAACGGTTTGGATGATATCTCATGAAATCATGCATGGCCACATAACATTCCAAGAAAGAACGACTATACAATGGGCTGGAACGCTCATCAGGATGTCCCTTCACCGTTGACAACAGGTCTGGGAATAGGCCCACCGGGAGAATCCGGCAGCCTGGCAGTTAGCACCTCAACCCCATCCTCTGTGACCAGCAACGTATGCTCGAATTGGGCAGACTTCTGTCCATCTGCCGTCACGCTGGTCCAGTTATCCGGCCAGGTCTTATCTCGGTATGAGCCCAAGTTAATCATCGGCTCGATGGTAAAGCACATTCCTGCCTTTGCCTGTCCGACCGTCTTACTCTTCCCGTAGTGCGGAATGCTTGGCGCTGTGTGGAAGAGCTGGTTGATGCCGTGGCCGCAGTAACTTCGAACTACACTGCAGTTGTTGCTCTTCGCATGTTTTTCAATAACGTTTCCTGGGTCCCGGAATAGCATGCCGGGCTTCACCAATTCAATGGACTTGTCTAGACATTCTCTCGCAGTCTCCACCACGCGAACAGTGTCGGGGTCCGCACGGGCTTTGTCTCCAACGTAGTATGTCTCATTCAGGTCACCATGGAAGCCTTCATGGTATAAGGTGACATCGATATTGATAATATCCCCATCTTCCAACGGGCGTTGGTCAGGGATACCGTGGCAGATGACTTCATTTATCGACGTGCAAACGGATTTAGGGAAGTGGACGTAGTTCAATGGCGAAGGGTAGGACTGCGTCAATTGTTAGTTTGAAAGAGTTGGGCGATATGAGCTTTAAACACTCACTTTCCGTTCTACACAAGCCTGGTGAACGATCCGATCAATGTGATCCGTAGTAACACCGGGTTTTATCTCGCGCGCAGCGATATCTAGCACTTCTCTTGCCAAACGGCATACTTTTCTCATTCCCTCCTGCTCCTTCGGGCTGAGTATCGTAATGTTATGTCGGCCAACAAATTTCTGTTCTGACCTGGGAATACCGTCGCTGGCATAGTCGGGATGTGGGATCGAGTCAGGAACGGTGTTTTTGGGCGCAAGAGGATATACGGGTCTTAACGCGCCGGTATAAGGGTAAGTCGGGAAGGGGTTGAAATGGCCGGTAGCTGGATCTGGTTCAGAAACTATCTTGGGAGGGAAAAGGTTGCTTAGAAAATTACTCTTCTTGTGGATAGCTTTATGTTCGCTCTATATATATGGGACAGACCAGTCAGTCAACCTTTGCTTCGGTTCAAGGAATGCGGGTAATGTTATCGACCTACCCAACTCCTCTTAAAACAGTCTTGGGAGCAAAAATGGCTCTCAACGCCAATCTTAAGACATGTCGGACACCGTAAGCTTCCGGCGTTATTACTGCAATCCACCCCAATGCACTTTTTCGTATTTAGTTGTTCGGAGCCCATCGCGATTGGCGGGGTCCGGAGATAGAGCGAGATAAAGGAAGACGATAAAATAAGTATAAGGCACCAGTAGTGTTTGATTTTCTGGTAGGATAATTTTTGATCGGTCGAAGATAAGTACAGCCGCAGCACTAAATACCTTTAAGAAGAAATTTCCGAACAACCAGTCAGTGGATAGGAATCTTCGGCAGAGAAAAAGCCTTCTGGATCGTTTTTCTGGGTGGAACCAACAATCCCGATCAGCCGCGATAGCCGCGTTCGGTCTTGGTGACAAGCGGGGTAAACGCCATGCGGAACAAAGAGGAGTCACGTGTGTACATTTGCCCTAATATATTATATCTTTTCCGAAATCAACTTCCTCCGAACACCCCCCTGGCCATCCTTCATGCTTCGTGGACACTTCCAGAGCTTTGTGAAGGCGTGAGCAGATAAACAGCAGTATTGAAAGATTCGTTTAATCTGTTTCTATCAATTTCTGCATCAGTACTCCTTCAGTCTGTCGCGGCTTAGAATATGTCGGAAACGAAACAGAAGGTGGTTATAGTCGGAGCCGGCCCAGTTGGGTCTCTGGCTGCTCTTTACGCTGCTGATAGAGGCGATGATGTTGAACTGTATGAACTTCGTGGAGGTATGTCCGTGGCGTTTCCTTCTATGTGCTGCAACAACTTCCACCGGTCCCCTTTTCTATTTTACGCGATCTATCTATCTTCACCTAAATATCTGCAGGCGTTTCTAAATGCACTGAAGTCCAAATCGTATGCAAATTCGAGCGTGGTGCAATTTAAAGTCAAGGAGACGTCAAACTCATTCGTACTGTCCTTTGAAGATTTGTTTTGACGTATTTGCTCTGCGCACTTGCTATATATTGCTGTTCAAATATGTTAATGAACAGATCTCCGTTATGCCTCCACCACACCGCTCAACTTCACCAAGTCGATAAATTTAGCTGTTTCAGAGCGGGGAATCAATTCCATGAAGAGAACCTATCGGCCTGGGTTCATAGATAACATCCTTAAAGAAACGATCCCCATGCACGGCCGCATGATTCATGGAAAGAACCAATTGGGAAACCTCACAGAGGAATCGCAAGCATACGACGTTCACGGCAGGGTAAGATTGAAGTTAAATATACGGCATGAAAATCCAATTAGACTTCCGTGCTGAATTCATATCCAGTACATAAACGCCATGGACCGCGGGCGCCTTAACGAACTTCTCCTCGACGAGTTGGAAAAAACTCCCAATGTAAAACTCTTTTTCAACCACAAACTAACCGGCGCCGACTTCAAAGCCAAAAAGGCCTGGTTCGAGCGAAAGTCTCTTGGAGATCCCACAGGGACACCAACCAGCACGACTCAAAACGGCAAGCCCATCTCCACCACCCGAGCCCCCGAAATCGAAGTCCCCTTCGACTTCCTGATAGGTGCCGATGGCGCCCACTCCGCCACCAGATTCCATCTCATGAAATACGCCCGCATGGACTACCAGCAAGAATACATCGACACCCTCTGGTGCGAGTTCCAAATAAAGCCCACAGCCGAAACAAACGATTTCCGCATCTCCCCCAATCACCTGCACATCTGGCCTGGGCGGGAATTCATGTTCATCGCCCTCCCCTCACCCGATAAGTCATTCACATGCACCCTATTCGCGCCATCCGCGCACTTCGTCGCCCTCGAGAAGGCCCCCGAAACCCTCTTCGGATTCTTCGCTGAGCACTTCCCGGGCGTCTCGCCAGAACTTATTCCGCCAAGCGCCCTGCAGGATCAATTCAGGGCAAACCCGCACCTACCACTGATCAGCATCAAATGCTCACCCCACCACTTCGGCTCCAGCGCCGTGATCATTGGCGACGCGGCTCATGCCGTGCTGCCCTTTTACGGTCAGGGTCTAAACGCCGGACTAGAGGACGTGCGCATTCTATTTGATCTCCTAGATGAGTTTGGCGTGTACAAACGCAGTGCGCCCAATGAAGGCGAAGAAGTGGTACCAGTTGACCCAGAAACTGCCAGAGCCGCCGCTCTGGCCGCATACACTCGTCAGCGCACGCCAGACGCACACGCAATCAACGACCTATCACGTCGCAACTACTGGGAGATGCGCTGGGGAGTGACGTCGACGTTCTATCTGCTGCGCAAATCGGTTGAGGAGTTGCTGGACCGGCACATGCCGTGTTTGGGCTGGGCGACGCAGTACGCGCGGGTGAGTTTCAGTAATGAGCGATATTCGGAGATTGAGAGGAAGGCTAGGAGTCAGGGAAGGGTGTTGGGTCGTGTGTTGACCGCTATGCTGGTTTCGGTTGTCGGCATTGGTGGCTTTTTGGGGTGGAGGGGAATGTGGTTGGGGAGGGTAGGGGGATTTGTGAGGGGGATTCGTGAGTGGCGACTGGATAGGCAGGGTGCTTTTGTCTCAAACCGATCTTTTGACACGCGGATGGCAGCTAAGGAGTAGCAGATGCTAAGCTGTTATATTAGCTCTTGTTATTGTTGTTGTAACTTTAGGCAGCGGTAATTAGTTTACTTGATATTTTATTTGCCTATGTTCAAGTAGACGCGCTGAAACCAGCGATTCATTCTGATGATAATACTGAATAACGAAATTGAGACGAACAGAAGAAACAGCTTGCAAATAAAAAGCAAATGAAAGGTACATTCAGAAAGAGAGCATACTGGAAATGGGCAGTACAGGATATTATAAATGTAAGTCTGGAAGCTAACAGGAACAAATATATCGCGATAATGGAGGCCAGAAAATCCATCAGATCAAAAATTTAAAAGCAGAAACAGAAATCAACAGGGAAAGAGAGCGTACGACTAACAGTGCCGAGAAGGAGAAAATAAAAAAGCGTATGCATGTGTAGGTACGGTGACGGTAGAGATGGAAACAAGATGGCAAAGCCAACGGGACTTCCCTGGTCCTACTTTTGCCTACAGTCGAGGTATGTATGAACATGGGTATATGTAGATATTCAAGGGAGGTGAAGCCTGCAGTGTCCAAAGATTTTTTTATCTGGGGTTGCAAGCGAGTGAACAGCAGGGGATAGCAGAAGAAGGGTTACAGCGCAGCGGAAACAAAAGTGTGGGTAAAAGCCAGCAGCAACAGTGGCAGAAGTAGAAGATGGAATGCAAATGCTTGATGGATGGTGACGCATTCCAGCTATCCACAAGTCCGGAATGCGCGGGGAAATAATGAAATCGCTCGCTGAAATGCAAAGGGTGGTTGCAAAGTATCAGCCGGTTTTGGCATCACAAAGTACGAACCACGAACATCTTGTAATAAGAAATCCTTCGGCTGCAAGATATTCAAGAGAGACTGGTCATTTCCGTAAAGAAACAAGGAATACGCCATAGACTGGCTTGATCGACCATCTAGCATAGAAGCACTGCGCTGATAGAGTAATCAAGAGCAGAAATCATTCCTTGCTTGTCCAGTAACTGGGCCGGTCTACTGGATCGTGGTCTTGGTTTCGGGTTGGCATCCTTGGATAAAAAATCGAGGGATGAGAAACAAAGTAAAGTCCCGGTTTCTTCATGTTCTTTCGCTTGGCTAATACTTTTCAGCACTTCATGAGTTAGATGAAGCCCCTGCACGTTGACTCCGCCGCTCCTGTATCAGACTCTCAGTTCGGACATATAACTGATCTAAGAACTCCATTGCGGATGCATCCTTTAAAATCTTTGCAACCTGGGTCCCTGCGGATATGAGCTGGAGAATGTTCCTGTCATCTTTCACAGGCCTTGATTGGTGCTTGGCAGCATGGCGCATTTCCAGGGAGTTTTCCAGGACTGTCACAAATTGCTTGATCTGGCCATTGTAAAGGACTCTGGCAGGAATCCGGCGCTTGGTGGCCAAACGCTTCAAAAGGTATACCCATTCAGTCCATTCCCGATCGGCTGGTGTTCTCACCTGTCTCTTATCTGGCTCCACTGGGATAGGGAATTGGTATTTTGCAACAAAATTGAAAGCACATATGGATAAACGATCATTTACCTCACAGAGGATTTTGTTTTGCTCTGAAACATCCAGGCTAGTGGGCAAGTGAGGCAAATCCTTTTCTTGTTCTGCAACAGTCTTCGGGGAAGGCATCTCTAAGAATTGAGTAGGCCCATCGAACTCGTCGCGGTTGGATGGTCTTCTTTGTGGGTGATATTTCGCCGTACTTTTTGTACTCTCCGGTGCGCGTTTCCTAGGTTGTTCAGGAAAGAAATCAGACGTCTCCATTAAAGTGGGTGAATCAGGTTCCCGCATCACTGAGTCATGCGAAGGATGCATCGGCGGAGCATCCCATTCTACAAAACCGGGCGGCGGACGTGGCTGCTGACCAATTGGTCCCAGGTTGGGTGGAGAGGAAACAATTGAATAACGATCGTAAGGCGGGACAGTGATCGGTATTCTGCCAGGATTGGCGTATAAAATGGGGGGTTCATTCAATCGTCCCTGATCAGGAGATCGAGAGGGTGGTTCCAATGGCTCTCGAGAGAAATCCCAAGAAGGGGGCGATGTCCTATTTCCACTAAAAGAAAGAACAGGTTCTCAGTTCCCATTCCGCTAATCGTAGAAGTCCAAAACTACCTAGAGTGGTAAAGCCCGGGAGCCTCTGGTGTTGGCCGATATGCCTGTGTTTCATATTCTCGATTCAGGCCACTCGAGCTAATATCATTTTGATAAGTACAAGTGTACCAGTTGTCGTCCTGCCTCCGTGATTGATTACTACTGACCTTCGAGGAGGAGGAAATGCAGCTATCTCGCTGCTCACAGGGTAATAGTTTTGGTCCCTATTTGCTGGTCTTCCTGAATATGGGAAATTTCCTTGATAGGCCATTGTTTGTGTCACAATCAATCAACATCAAACTGGATCTGAAAGTAAACCAGGGAATAGCAACGGGAATGCGGAGGTCCTCTTTATACCTTTTCCAATTTAGATCGTGGAAATGAGGGTCAGTTGGCGCCAAAGGCAACCGAAGCCAAAAGGGGAGTCTCCACAGTTAAGTAATACTAGGAGGCTGAGTATTCATAGCACCGTCCGAAAATCCAAAACAGGTCACAAATAGGTCAAACTAGACATAACTTAGGAAGAAACGCTATCATCCCATTTTCAATCACAAAGCAGTTGAGGGACTAGAAACTGGTCCCGTAGACTGATAGTGGCAAAATGAGTTTCATCTGGCAGCACTTCCGGTATTTTGACGGAGGATGAAAAAGCGGGAAACATAAAGGGTAACGGAACAGGGTCACACCGCCAATTAACTCCACGTACAATGCTTTTCTTCCCAATATTCATACAACCGGGGCGTTCCGTCCTTCGACGAGCGAACGTGAGCAGTCTCGCGTAACCCAGTTCAAAGCAGAAAGAGTGGCTGCGGTTCACAATTGATCCGTTCCTGAAAGTACATCAAAAACCAGGGATAATGTTTGGAATACAAGAAAACGCACAACAGCCGAGATGACAGAGCCAAAGGGATTGCAGGGAGACACAGCTGGGCATTGGTTTGGGCAGCAATGACAAGACAGGGAGAAGGTAAAACAGGCTGCCTCCAGTAAGGATCAGCATCCTGCAACCGATCCCTCCCTTGAATCATGGCAGATTTCTCCGACAAACCCATTACCTGGTTTCCGTAGGCTGGAGAGAGAGCGTGACAGAAATGACGCCCGGGAATAGTCAGATGAAGCCAGCGCGGAGTGGCTGGCTTGCACTTTCAATAGCTTTACACTCTGTCCCAGGGGAACAAGCTTCTAAAAATTGCAACTGGGCAGTTCCAGCATATCTCCTGCGTGCGGACATCACGGATTCGCTCCGGCCTTTTGGTTGCGGACAAGGGATGGAATTGAACCGCCAGATTGCCAGCAATCTCCCTTCTGCACAGCCGGCAATGCAGGCAGCCACGAGTGAAATGTGCAAATTCCCAAGAGCAGGGAATTGCGGACGTCCAATGGGAATCCGCAGTGAGGGTCAGGCAGGCAAGCTGGGGGACAGGATCTCGGGCAATTGGGCACTGATGCGCATATCCATTCCGGCCCAATGTCACGGGGATGCGTATGGGTGTGTTCCTGTTCGAAACAGCCGTCGACGCAATGGCAGCAGGCTGAGGCAGCAGTGTCCTGGCTGCCCGTAAGGGGCTCTCCCTTTGTGGCCGTGATATAGTACGTCATGATAAGATGAGGTTGTGTCAAGCGAGGGGCATCTGGGTGGATTGATATCAGCCTTCGACGGGTTCCAGCAAGGGACGCGTTATGATTGGCCAGAGTCGTGTCGGCTACTGTCATGTGATATCGCGCATCAACCCCCGCCATCCACGGTCTGATACGGGGGACAACATCGCGCTGTCAGATACAACATTTAACGCTGTGTAATATCTCCTTGCTCTTCTGCTAGCCTATGGCACTTCTACTGCTACCTCAGACCGCGGATCGCCTGATTCAGTGGCGTGTCAGCATGTGAACTTGAACTTGAATGTTGTGCCCGTCAGCATTCCAATCCCGCAGGAGCCAAGCGGAAATGATTGATGAGGCAACAAGCACTTTGAGACTTTTAGATAATCATGGCTATTTGTAGATTGGCCCTGATCGTGTTCCCCCTGGAGAGGACGCGGGGGTCAAGACTTCAGCCGCACCAAATTAAGTCCGCGTCTGCCTTCATTCGAAAACTGCTTTCTTCAGCTGAAGAAAAAAATCATCTTACATATGAAGCACATTTGGACGGGAATGTGACGTTACGATGAGCGCCCTCAAACTCCCGGCAAAGAAGCTCCGCTACTGGCTCTCCCAATCACAACAAGATCATGCCGCCCTTCGCGCAATTGATCGTTCGTTTGTAACAGACAGGATATTCGGGATCAAATCTAGCACGTCCAATTATTCTTCTAGCAGATTGTGTTTCCAGTTTGATCTTGAGGAAATCAGGCTTGAGAATCCGCTTTACAAGCGCTTTCCCGAATGACTACGACCAGGAACCGGATGATGATAACAAGGATGAAAATACACTTGCAATTGTCGTTGGGGAGATCAACTCCTTGTCCAATGAAACAGCAGTCACTACCTCATCTGCCACTACAACTGCTTCTTTGAACACCAATCAAACCATCGGCTTTATCACTGTCCAATTCATCTCGTGGAACTCCCGCCTGACCGTTGCAGGAAATCCAGCCTACTTACCGTGGACAAGGAATTGCACGAACCCTAATTGAGTTTGCCGAGAGGATTGCATGTTCCAAATATAGTGTACGGTATCTGCGGCTTTTGGTTTCCAATGTCAATTTTCCCGCTGTTCAGAGTTACCTACGCATGGACTGGATATGTCCTTGTATGTCGGCACAGAAGCCGCCAGGGAATTTGCAATATTTATGTGGAAAATGTGTTCCGGTAATTCAATTATGAAAAAAGAACGCTGCTTTAGTTTCTCCTTTCTTCCTAATCCAGCAAATGGAGGACAGGGGGTTCTCAATGGAACGTGTATGTACATACATCAAACAACCAAGGTCTTTTTTAAGGACGAACGGGGCCCAGGAGGGATCCATGCCAAACGAAAATAATCGCAAGGAAAGTGATACCACGCTTCTCTCCACCAGACTCAACCAAATACCCAGACAATAACCATCACAATGAGCGTAACCAAATTAAAAGTGCCCAAAACCGAGTTCAACCAATGTATGTGGCATCGTATTTATAGATAGCATTTGCCAGCGTCTCCTTATTACACTTCCACCCCTGAGCCTCGAAACGTCCCGTCAGCTGCCGCAATGTAAACTCTTCCTTCTCAGCTAGAATATTGAATACGGTTGGCCCGTTGACGTGTTTATTCTGCTGGTCCAAATGGGCAAAGACTTCGTATGTGAAAGCCTGCCAGTCCCTAGAAGAAAGCTTCTTGGGAGTAAAAACCAGTAGAGTCGGAACTTGTTTGGAATAGTTGCTGAAAAGTTCTTTCTCAAACCTCGGCTTCAGGATACTGATATATTTTTGAACAAGCTCTTCGGCATCAAGTAACAAACCTTTCATGACAGTGTCGTCGGTTAACTCTCGAATGCTCGCGTATTGAAATGGTTCTCGGAGTACACATTGCAAGTCGTCCTTCTTTACCTTTTGGTTTCTCTCTTCTAAATGTTTCAACGCGAGTTTTCGAAGGCCATCCAACGCCGGTTTGCTAAGAGCAGTTTGTGTTAAAGGTAGAGGGTCTCCATTCGTAAATCCGGAGTTTCTAAAAGTAGTATTCCTTTTGTCAGATTCCCCTTTGTATATATCAATCTCTTGAAGTAGATCTTCAATCTTGCTTTGATACCCTTGCCAAAGTACCAGGGCAAAAAGCTTCTCCGCCCGAGACAACTCCCCTTGGGATGGCGTGTCGCCCTGTGGAGATACCATGCTAAATTTCGCCAAGGCAGAGTATTTGGTGGTCCGCACGAGCTCATATAGGTTGGGGTGAAGCTTATTAGACACGATCTTTGCACCGGTGTAATCAGGTTCTCCAGGAAGAGACTTTCTTCTTTTCTTCAGGGACGCACAAGTGGGCACCCCGTTTAAGTCGGAACCAATCATCACAATTTCTCCAAGTTCCCGCTGCTCCGCTATGTTTCCGGGGGTCCCATAAGTTATCACATTCTTGCCCTGTATATCCTCCTTCGAAGACTTCTGAATTGCGGAATGCGGGTGCAGCTTCTTCGGATTCCCCTCCGCTGGTGATCGGGTTTCTGAGTCTGGAGAATCCTGATACAACCTAGAGAAACTAAGGGCATAACCGTTAACCTCGTCCTCGGAAACATCTGCGGCTTTCAGTCTCTTTACTGCACGTTGTCTCTGGGCAGATCGAGCACCGGACAAGGTATCAAAAGAGGGTGGGCCAAGTGTCTCATCATTACACAAAGTGGCCGGTTCATTATTCTTCGCTTGGACTCTCTCCTGTGCTCCCTCGGGGATTGTGACGTTTTCCTTTGCCTTGACCTGAGAAAGAGATCGTTTCTTCCCCGGGGAGGCTGTAGGAGCAGGTAATTGGGAAGCTGCAGTTTCTGGTTTATTTTCGTGGGAAGTTAAACCTTTGCGAATAGTGCCCTCCAAATCCTCAACATGTCGCAAGATTTCTTTGGCCTTCGTGAGCATTTCTTGACGCTCTTTGTCATCCGTGGAGGTCCGGTTCTTCGCTTTCTCTAGATGAATTCGATACTCGTAGTCTTTGATTTGTATTTTGTGTCTGTCACTCATTTGAGTCCATTGTTCTCTCATTTTCTGGTTTTCTTTCTCAAGAGTCCCAATCAATTGCCTCAATTCGCATTCTTGGGCCTTGAGCAGTTTGTTCTCTTCCAATAGATCCCCACTCCTGATTAGAGTAGTATTTTGTTCGGCACCGACAAGCACATTCTTCATGTTGTCTGGCATGTTGATCTGAGGTCGTCCGTTGCAATGGTAGGTTAAGACTTGCATTTTCACCTCCATGTTTTTGGCTGTCTTCTGGTCAAACAGGGCGGTGGATTCTCCCTTGGGCCTCCCATCACGATCGAAATGGCGCGGCCAAAATATGCCATAGAGTCTGACTAGAATCGCTGTGCTTATTCTCCTTTTCACCAGCCGCTCAAGCACCCTGTATTGCTCCAGCGTCAAAGTGCGATAGAAAGGAGGAAATTTCCCGGCAAGAATTTCGTTGGTACCAAGGAAGCCTTTCCAAAGAGGGTGTTTGCGAGGATCCAGAAGAGGCGTCCCATCCATCCAATACACGCCTAATCGCTCCTTTTCCCAGACATCTTCCACGCTGTAGGTCCTCATGTGGGGTGCTTTGGTACTCTCTTTCTCTGTGACGCTGATTGGGATTTTGGTTGGGACATTCTGCGCTGTAGAAACAGATTGTTGGCCACTGTGTCGAGATGCCAAAGTAAACTTCCTGTTGCTAGGCGCTTTCCTCCTGTTCTCGCGTCCCATTTTGCGGAAACATGCACGGATGGAAGGATCAAACAAGTTGCAAAAGTGCAGGCAAGAACAGAGCAATAACAAACGTAGTCTGAAAGGTTTGGCACTGAATGCAAAAGTGTGTAAAGAGAGAGAAAGTGAGCAGGTAGCTTCACGAGTACGAAGAGAGTTGTAGAGCGCGTAACTCAGACTTCTTCACTGTGTTGCTGGGGAAATACAACATCAACAACCCCTTCCTAAATTGCCCCTTCTCCAAAAAGGAGACACGTCCCTAAACTGACTGCGCTGCGCCAGAAGCACCAGATCCTGCCCTCTGATCTTCCCCTGGACTGTTCACTGAACCCATTGGAAAACAGCGGATACATAACAAAATACAAAGAGCGAAAAGTTAACAAAAACAACTGAACAGTGGCTAGAAGCTCGAAGTCAGTTGGAAAGATTCAGTTAGGTTAGTTCCCCGGGGGCTAAAGGCCTGCCTTCCTCATGGCTGAATTCAAGCAACACTTTGTCCCCATTGGAATTTACCCAGGTAAACAGTTGATGCTAACGTAGTCTTCCTCCATTCGCAGTAAGCACCCCAATATTCTTATGGCCATCTTGCCACTTCACCCATCTCCTGCGGTTCTGTTGGCCAGGCTCCTCGGTCGTGGACTTCGTCATGGCTGAAAAACTCAAGAAGCTGCAGCGAGCCCATGTCATAGTAGGCAATTCAAGTTGTTGCTAGCGAACAACTGTTTTGCAATGGCTGTCTGTAATGGCGAGTCCCAGAGGTGCTTCTGGGAGGAGAGAACAGGCACAACATTAAGCATCCGACCTTGAGGCACTCATCACGAGCAATCGGAAAGGACATAGCACATTACGACTGTAATAATGGCTATCGGAAAGTCAAAAAAAAATTTGGAACAACGTCATGGATATTCTGTCAGGAACCTCAGGATGAAAGGGAGGTGAATTTAAAGTGTGCGGAGCACAGTGGACTTTGATATTCTATTTGCCGAAATTAAAGATCGGCAAAGTATCTCCAACCTTATGTCAAAGCAGACCTGTTAACGAGTACGTGTAACATACTGTCATTTCTAAAAAGAACATAATACGGAGTACCTAGGTATATACATAGTGTCAGTATGTTCTCACAGAAGTTGGATTTCACTGCACCAGGCCATCCTCGCAACTCGCCAATCACAACAGCTCATTGGCATCTAAAAGAAACCGCTCCAACATCCCTTCCATACTTTTCTCACAAATCTCATAAGTACCTGTAGGAGCTTCATACGAAACACGTTCAACCTCATCTTGCAGCGCCAACCAGCAAGCCATAAGGGACCCCGCCACCTCCCATGCTACCCGCGCTTCAACCTCCGGAAAGACCTCCGCTCCGCTGCCCAAGTGGCATTCTTGTTTCTCAAACGACTCTTCATAGGCCTCGTGCCAGGAGAAGTAGAACGGCGCCAAGGCCGGATATCTCTCCTCGATTATGTCCTCGTCAACATGGAATTCCCCGGCAGGGTTTTGCGGCCACCGTGTGTCGTACCAGAGAAATGAGGTTTGCCAGTCTGGGAAGAGTCAGTAATAGTAAGCATATGGTTTTTCCATCTTTCCCCGTATTTGGCTGGCATTATTATTCTTCGGAAACTGCAGAAGCTGGTCGATATGAATGGTGATTGCGTTGCTGTTCTTGGCCTCATCGTTGTTGGTCTCTATTCGAAGACCGTACTTTGTTTGGGGTAGCATCGTCGATTCATGGTTTTCTGTTGGTGATGACGAAGGAAACTCCGTTAGGTCTTGCGATGCTTCGGCTTCCGCTGAATCATGCGCAACGGTTCCGGGTGCAGATAGTATCGTAGAAGCGTAGTGCTGAGTAAAAACTTCGAGTGGCCGCAGTGGGATTGCCATGGCCGATGTTAGGACGTGAAGAGGATCACTGAGACGAGGCACTACTGCGACAGAAGAGGCGCCTTTGTAGTAATTCTCTGAGTCATAAGTAGAGTCACAATAGCAAGTTACGTAGAGCAGTTGCATGAGTGGCCGAGTTTCTCCTTGCTCCACATATGGATTATATATTCTTTCAATGGAAATTCCCATTGAATTCACAATAACGAAACCCCCTGTAATATTCAACTTGGCCGGCTAGATACTTCCAAGTTGCGGCTGGGACTTCCCATAACTGGAACTTGCATATGCCGACAGCTGCCTATGAAAGGATTTATCCATAATACCTAGCCCCTGAGATTTCCAGTGCCATCCCCCGCTAACTTCCAAGTTCCTTGGGCAAGCTCAAATAAGCGGCCACAGAAGCTATCAAAGTGATTATAAGGAATCGGATCTACATGTAAATGATTTTATTTCATCTCCTCCTTTCCATTCCATGTAACATCCGTAATCGTCCACCTGTATGGAGTAGCCTATCTTCTCACTCCCTTGGGACACACAAGTAATTTTGCAATGGTATCCAATGCAGAGATGACGGGAGCTATCTCGAATATGCCAGATGTTTCTCTGTTCGCGGCATCCGCGATTGTGAATTTCCCTAGAAAGAAGGCCATTTAAAAATTCGACATTCTCAAAGGGAATGCCAACCGGGAGATCATATCTGGCTTCTGCCATTCAGAGAAGAAAACTTCAGTATTTATTCGTCAAATTAAAGCCGCAACTGCGGTAAACTGTGCCCTGCTCTAGGGCATCCCAAAAAGAACTCCGTCGGCGCAACAAGGCTGGGAAAAGGCAACGCCCGGGAGAGGAGAGTCAAATCCTCAAAGGAGATCAACAACGAAGGGTATCAGTACATGTATCAAATTTGCTTGTTCAGTACAAAACCTATAAGAAGTATAGAAGTGTGCTCTAGCTCATAATGTTCAACCCGTCGTTGGTTTGGAGAACAGTTCTACGAGATTGCAACGAGAGCCTGCTGCAAACTTTGTGGCAAGTTGTACAACATCAGTCCAACTCTTGACTAAGGAGTGAATCGACGTCGACTCGTCGATAGTAAGAGATGTGTTTCAATTCTTCCCAAAAGAGTGCCATGCAGTCGTGGGTGATAAGGAAGAGCTGGGCGGGTATAAACTTGTCTGCGTAACAGGAAACAAGTCAGTGAATGTCTAGTCATTCGGATCATTTTTGACGAAAATTGCCAATTTATCAGCAAGCGCAATAGAGGATCAATGATAAAATGATCCCAAAAAAAAAAGTTCCTACCATCACGGAAATTTGTCGACGCAATATGTCCTTGGCCACGAATGACCCGTGCTCCACTAAATAAATCCTCGTCGGCAATCCGAATCAACCCTTTTGGCCCGATATCCTCCGCGAAAAATGAAATTTCCCCTCGAGGCACGTTAGGATCGCCAGTTAACTTTATGGCTTCTAGTCTTCCTTGTGGAGCAAATGACGATGAGCTGTCCGATGAGGAATGCATGGAGCTTGACGAACCGTCATCGGTGCCTTGGTGTTCATCGTCCATTGAGAAAGTATCACCACGTTGCAGCACAAGTAAATACTCAGACCCATGGCCAGAGTAATCCCCAACCCAGATACCTTGGTAAGGTTTCTCTGAAGTAGGTGTGTAAAGTTCCGGCTGCAGTGATGCAAACGTGGCTATACCATGTCTGCTATTGTTCCCGTCAAACACGGCCCCAAAATTCCCAAGCTGTGCCCATCGCCTGGTATGGAAAGCTGACTCGCAGATATCCTCATATCCTTCTAATCCACTTTCCTTCGGATTGCATGACGAGACGTCCGCACGATCGTTGGAAGGTATGAGTCGAGGAGGCCACACGTCCTTTTCAGGATTTTCCATATCTTCCTGCTTCATTTTACCGCACAAAATAAAATTGCTAAAAACGCGCTGTGCCTCCAAGGGCATGGGCATGCGAATCTCCCCAAACCGCCAATTCATGGCGCGTTTAGACGGCGACGGGATAAACTTATCCAGGTAAATGACAGGATCATCCATCCACAAAGTGACGTCTGGCTTGAAGGAGTGGACAAGTACTTCGGTGTCATAGGGCCATGTTTCGAATTGATGGAAAGTGTGCTTCGCAACAACCCGGTAACCTTCAATTGCACACTTGCGCGGATTATATCTCGTCACTATGAGTTTCCCCGTATCCCTCACGTCGGAGAACCAAATCTTGTTGCGCGCTACGAACCACATCGGATATTGAGATATGTACAGTTCCCTCCACGAGTCAAACGGGGCAGGATCGCTGAGGGGATTCGGTAGGTTCGAATTGACCAGGTCCATCCAGATGATGTCGTTCAGGGTATGTTTGAGAATATGGCGGCATGTGCAAGACATTGCCGCTAGATCGGGAGCCGAAAGCATAGATAAGACCATATAAAGAATTTCCGATGGCAGTAAAACAAAAGGTGAGCCGCCTTTAGAAGCTGTGGTTGTTCTGGAGCTCATGGCTGCTGTATTTGAAGGGGTGTCAGCTAATGCGGACTGATGCGGGGATTGCGCCTCGGGACTGGGTTGAATAGGGGGTATATCAGCCGTCATCGTGGCGTTGTAGGGTAACCCGAGTCCGACTATACACAAACGGGCTTAAACAGTGCCTGGACTGGATAGGGAGGTTGTCGTAGTCGAAAATGTTGGATGTCGGGTTGTGGTTGTTCGTAAAGAGTGTCAATGGGTAGTGTATGTACAGTACATCCCACATGATGACATCATTGTTGACTAAATTAAAAGGCCACTACTGAGATCGACGGCACGATAGGAACATCCAAAATCTGAACCACCCCTGTTATCCTTGTATACTTAGAAGATACATGTACATATTCTCAAACCGAAATAACTTTTTATTAGACTTCGCTTCTCTAGTCCTAGCTAATTTATCCTCCGGGCATCTTCTGCAATTAAACTGCCGGGGAACGAACATGACATGCACAAACAGAAGAGGTAGCAACAACATCTAGCATGCTCGGGGGATGTTGTTTGAAATCTCTACGTAAATCAAAAGGAACAAAATAAAGAACTCGGGAAAGTTGAAAGTTGAAAGACTGAAAGATCGACTCAGGCATAAGTGAAGGGTCGAAATTCTGTCTGAGGGTTTGCCGTTTCCTTCTGCGCCGCTTCGCAAGTCTCCAACCACTCTTGAAGATGGCCATTTGAATTGCCCTCGCCGTCGTCAACCAAAACAGTGCACTCCTCAACATCATCGTCACTGTCAACATCATCCTCCGCTTCCGTTGCACCCGCCAGTATGGCCAACCTCTGAAGAGCCCACTGCATGTCTAAGAGCTCCCATGACGGCAGTGGTAAGGTGTCCGGGTTCGGCACGAAGCTCGATTCTATCTCCAGAACAAATTTTGCGCTCAGTCTGCACGTTCCAAAGCTTAACAGACCTATCCGAGCTACCATGCATTTTTAGGCCATGTGGGATCTCCGGTACTTCCAAGAGTTTGGCTTTGCGGGACAGATTCTGTATGTGCGGCATCCAGTGAAACACCAACGTCATCGACTTCCTATCGTCTGAGATCCTAAGCGGCTGGAGGGCAAAGAAAGCTCTTCCATGATATGCGTGCACATGCGGAGCAAAACATAAGAGGTTTTCAACCATTTCAGTGCCAGAGGGCCCGGTAATGGCGTTGTGCCAAGCGCGAACTCGAGATTCCGTCCAGAACAACTTCAGCACGTTCCAAGGAGGACCGATATATCTATACTCATCTCGAGTTTGGTGGTTTCGTAGAGCAAATGGAAAAATATGTGCCCCATCGACCGGGGACTTGGCTTGCGTTATGACACATTTTTTGTCGTCTCGCTGGAGACACTGAAATTTTCTTAGCAGGGTAGACAAAAAGCATTTGCAAATACAAAACATACCAAACCTTTGGCTGTTCTTGACCGCTTGTCTGGTGAGGACTGCGGCAGGCCGGAAGAACCGATGATCTTTTTTCCCGGGGGGGTCCTTAAGTTCGCTAAAATTTGTTGTCCGGACAGAGAAGCGCTTGAAGAAGATCCTTTGGCAGAAGATTCTTTGGAATCGGTTCTCTTTCTTTTGCGGGAGGGGGTCGCTAAGGTTTCCTGTCGGGTCGGAGAAGCCTTCGAAGAGGATCCTTTAGCTGAACAAAAAGTGCTGGGAAGTGAGCCATGAGCATTGTCCAGTTGCAGCCCTAATATATGAGTAGTTAGCATAATAATGGATATGGCACATAGTGACTTTTTAGAAAAGTAGAAACGAACTTTTTTTTGAAACCGCTGCATCTTTGATCATGAGCTCAACTTGGTCTTGTCCCATCTGTCTGCTTGCCCTGATAGTTTGCAGTCGCTCTTTCAACATTTCTATATCACTTAGCCAAAAGAATGCCAAAGCTCCCTGGCCCATTCATATTCAGGGCAAAGACCCTCGATTTCCTTTAGAAGCTCCATTCGCCTAGGATCATGAAACTCGTAGTCGGCCGTCTGGTCTCCTTGCCCTAGGCTGGTTGACGCGAGCTGAGCGGGTTCGGAGCTAGCCATTTTGGTAAATACCTGAACAGAGCAATCAAAACTTTTAAAAAAATGGCCGAAGAATTAGGAAGAGTTGTCGCTTTTTAGTTAGCTTGCGTTGCACGTCAAAGTGGGAACTCGGCTTCAACTTACGTCGTCTGATAAAGGTTTCTTGCGAGAACTTAATCAAGGCCAACCATAGGAAACCCGTTAGCAGGTAAAAAGAAGAGCAATATAGTAGTGAGTTGCAATCATATCATTACAATCTTGCCTCCGTTGGTGGTCGTTGAGCAGGTAAGCTGACTTCGGTGGTTGACAAAGTGACAAGAAAGAAAGAGGCTGTATGCTCACTTTAGAGAGAAACCGGATCAAATCAATGGCCGAGAGG
>PDNB01000176.1:0-61332 GCA_002573585.1 Helicocarpus griseus UAMH5409 | reverse complement strand
TGAATTCAATTCATCAATTAAACAGTAAAAGGGGTCGTCATAAGCATGTGGAGATACGAATATGACGTCAAATCACATGTAGTGGCGCTTAATTAAAGCTTAGAGGGCTTCATAACCTCATAAGGTGAACGTTGTTGATTGGTGTAAGCTAGCTAGGTTGTGGGAAACTAATGAAGGTGTGTGGGGCACGTGACTAGGGCTGCCGTGGCATAACCCCAACAACAAAAACAATTGCGGATAAACACATGACATAACGTCTTAGTCAGCAGTCTATTGGGGCTCGAGATTCTCGAAACTCCGAGATATCATCATCGAATTCAGTCAGCAAGCGACACACTCCGGCATGGTCCTTGGGCTATATCCGGGCACTCGAAGGATACCGCGGCACTCGTAGCTTGGAGAGGCTACAGCTTCATCATGGGCCGGCTGTCGTCCAAGAACTACATCAAGCTGCACGCCATCTTCCAGTTTGCGCTCGCTGTTTACCTCACCAGCTACCGGGAAGTCGTCTCTGACTGCGACCTGGTATATAATGTCAACGACCTTATTCGCATCGTGAGTCGTCCTGTTGTTTGCTTAAGATTTGTTATACAATCAAGTCCAGGCTTGTCTAGTTTATTTATTCAACACTACTCCTTTCACTTCTACGGCTAACACCGAATGCTAGGATGCAACCCCGACTTTCGCTCGCCCGCGCTCGCCGCTCGCCTATTGCGGTGTTATTCTATTGACCTTCGCTCTTTTCGACTTAATACTGGCCATCAAGCTGCCCATGATCAACCAAATGATCTCCATCATAAGCCGCCTCTTCGACTCCCGAGGAAATGACTCCCCCACTCTCTCTGCAGCCGCAAACAAAATGATCCGAGTCTTCACATCTCTCTTTACTCATATATGTATTCTTCTCGCCATAACCAGATGCCTGGTATTCTCTATAATATCCATACGAATATACGCTTCCGCCCCGGAGGTTTGGGTGCCGAGCGGTGGAATGCTGGATGCCGCTGCCTACGACGCTCGGGTCATGCATTTGAAAAACAAGGTGGTGCTGGGTTATGCCATGGTTGAGATGATGTTTTCTGCATCGGTGGGTTATATCTACTGATATATGGATATACGGAAGGTTTTACATAGTGCTGACATATATTTCAAGACCCTCCTCTCACTTAAAGACGAACGTCGGCAGACAGAATCGGTTCTTTTCGCCCCGACTCTACCTTCGCGACTTCTACGATGATGAACAACATCGTTTCCATGTGTATCATCGCCTATATCAATCTCTATCATTTGAATGGAGAACGTGAAGTGAGGAATATTCTTGCCTGCAGCGCAGAAGTCTCCCCACATACTTTGTTCATTCAGCTGAAGCCTTTCATTCAAGGAGCAAATTTGGGGCGATGAAACAAGGCCATTTATTCGAATCTTGATGATTTGAAACAATATATACGTTTTCCCCAGCCCAAATAATGACTGGTGTGCCAAAATAAAACAGTCCCATTTGCAGAAGGAGCACTTTAATAAATATGAAGTGGTATAGATTCCTTTGATTTAGCGTTCTGGCGGTTTCAAATTTGATATTCTTCTTTCAACTTTCCCATTCGTCTCGTTTCATACCCTTTCAGCAAGCTATGTAATACCCCTTCTTTCATTCCTGTTCTTTGGCTATGCCTCATTCCCCGAACGGTGACTCTGTTATACAATTTCATTTCTATCAACATGCATTATAATTACGAAATTTCGCTGCTTAAATCAAGAAAACGGCGTTTCTGGACATCCCCGCCTATTGTACATGTACTACACGACTTCAAATTGCCGCCTTTCGTCCCCGTCCCTCGCCAAATATTTCACAGTCCACGCCCACAAATCCTCCTGCTTCCCCTCATCATAACTATCAACACTTGACCTGATCTTCTTCCTCCCCTCATAATACACTCCATTCTTCCCCCTCACCTCCTCCGCGGTAGCCAACCAAGCCAGCGCCTCTCCAGACTCCAGGGGGGTATGGATGTTCGACGAAAACAGTAATAGCCTCAGCAGCGGCATAATCCTCGGCAGGATACGATTCCACACCCACTGCGACACCGGCCCAGCCTCCCTCGCGAGACCCGTTCCCGGCATAAGTCCCGGGTCAAAGGAGACAACCGTCCACTTCTTCCCTCTCTTTCCTTCCCCGACTCCATTAACTCTCTCGAACCGTCTATGCAACGCATACCCCCACAGAACATTTGCCAGCTTAGCACTCGCATACCTCTGTCTCCCCGGAACTGTCGCATCCTCGGTCCCTTCCATTGGCCACGCCAGCCGCTCCGCACTCACGTACTTTGCGTCCGGCAACCCGGATCTCTGCGCGGGATCATGCGTCCCGCTACTGGTCAGCACAATCCGACACTCCTCGGCGAAGAACGGCTGGAGCAGTGAAAATAGTAGCGCGTGTCCGACGTGGCAGACTGCGAAGGTCTTTTCGATGCCCTCAACTGTGTACTGGGCGGTATCGGCCGGAAACTGGAGGCCGGCGTTGAGCAACAGGGCGCTGAGGGGCGGGAAGTTTTGTTGGGCGTAGGTGTCCACGAAGGTGCGGATGGAGGAGGTGCTCATTAGGTCCAGTGGGAGGAAAGTGACGTTGGTTTGATTGAGGGAGGTATTTATGCGCGATGCGGCGGAGGGGGAGGGATCGGAGCGGGAGGCTAGGAGGATTGTGTGAGTTGGGTATTGGCGGGCGAGGGTTATGGCGGCGTGATAGCCTAGGCCAGCCGTGCCTCCTGTTATAAGGATTGTGCGGGTGGAGGCCATTTTGGTTGGGTGTGGAATTTGAGAGGGGATTAAGGGGTTGGTTTCGATATAGATATTGGATATATATACGCTTCTATGTGTTGCTGTATGCTTGGTCCCTGATATTTGTTACCGATAGATAGTAGAGAACAAGATGTCGCTCGGCGGATATCAGTGTTGTTTTCTATTCTGGTTTTCGATTACAGCGGAATTTCGGATTTCTTCGTCTTATATATAGTTGATGTACACTTACTCTGCCACCTCTACATGTACTATACTCTCCGATTCTGGACTTACGAGACTCCATGGAGATTGCACCGGAGTTTTCTTTCTTCGCAAAGCAAGCCAACAACGCGTTACTCGGCAGCATCGTTGTCGGCGCAGCTCACCCCTTCCTGCTACATTTCCATATCCATTTCCTTTATTTCCCATCACTTCATTATCTCCGCGGCTACGCTAACAGCACCATATTTTGCAGAGATTGATGGCGACACTGGCTTCGAGTCCTGCATGGCAGAGCTTGGTGGCAGCCTGGCAGGCCTAAGTAAGTAATTAGCGGACGGCCAATGGGCTAAGTAGCTATGGTTGAAAACTGAAAACGGAGATAAGACGTTAGATCCGCGCGATTTCGCCGCGGACAATTTCTACATGGCTTCGGGTCGAATACGGAGTATGGCTTTTGTATCAACCCTGCTCTAGGCGAGATCCAGAGTCTATGAAAAGCAAGACAGGCTACTCCGTAGTTACGTGCAAAGGGATCAGTTTCCCAAGCCTTCATACACCCAAGAATTTCATGTTTTGACCAATCGCCCCGCGTTTCAGCCTCGTGCCAACATTGGCGAATGGCAGGCGTTTTTTACACTTCAGCCTCTAATATGCTGCCAAGGGCTGACTATCCTACAGGCAACCTCATTCAACCTGTTTTCAGCAAAACGCCGCTGTCCACATCATTATTTTAGTACCCATTATGGGTAAGCCCTGCCTTCCGCCAGAATCATATACCCTGGGATGGCTCTGTGCCTTGCCGCTTGAGCTCGAGGAGGCTCGTGCAATGCTGGATGAAGAGCATCAAGAACACACCCGCAAGCCGCATGAGACGAACATTTATGTCCTGGGTTCAATCAAGGGACACAACGTGGTCATCCTGTGCTTACCGGCTGGTCGCTATGGGACTAACCCCGCTGCGGCCTGCCTGGGTCAGCTGAAGGCCAAATTTCCCTCAGTCGGAGTCGGCTTGATGGTTGGCATTGCGGGTGGTGTACCGAGCGAGGAAGCAGATATTCGACTTGGGGATGTTGTAATCAGTCAACCTCGTGGCCAGTATGGTGGCGTTGTTCAATACGACCTTGGGAAGACAGAAGCCGGCGGGCAAACAATTCGGACAGGTTATCTGAGCCCTCCCCCCACCACGCTTTTGAACGCTGTATCGAGGTTCCAATCGGAGCAAAATGGAACACGGAATATATTGAATCATTTATCTTCTTTGGGCTCGGCCAGAAAAATCGACAAACCCAACTTGGACGTACTCTATGAAGCGACGTACGAGCACTCCTCAGGAGATACCTGCCGCAATTGTGATATCCACAAAGTGAAGCCGCGAAAAGATCGTGCCCAAGACTTACAAGTGTTTTATGGTGTTGTTGCTTCGGGAAACCAGGTTATTAAGGACGGAGTAACACGGGACAGACTCAGCAAAGAACTCGGTGGAGTTCTCTGCTTTGAGATGGAAGCCGCAGGGGTGATGGATACTCTTCCTTGCTTGGTCGTACGCGGAATTTGTGACTATGCGGACTCACATAAGAACAAGGACTGGCAAAAGTATGCGGCTGCAGTTGCTGCTGCCTGCGCAAAAGAGCTATTGGGCGTCATCCCCCCAGTACAAATTCATCGCACTCGGGTTGACGATGATGAATTAAAGGCCTGTCTTGACGCACTGTTTGTCACTGATCACACCATTGATCGAGCCAAACTTATCACTGCAAAGGGAAGGAGAGTCGAAAATACGTGCGAATGGATTAAGGAAAATGACCTCTATCATTCCTGGTTGGAGCCTAATGGTCAACCGCTTCTATGGATATGTGGTGGCCCTGGCAAGGGAAAAACCATGTTGTCAATTTATTTGAGTGAGCAGTTTGAAGAAATTGCCCAAACGTCCAATACCAATCAGCTGATATATTATTTCTGCCGTCATGAAGATGGCAGTTCCAATACAGCGTCTGCTATTCTAAGGACTTTAATACACCAGATCATTAAGAAGCAGCCGACGCTATTTAGACATGCGAAGCCCTTATTCGACACCAGGAAGAGGGTTGAATATACGTTGTCATCTACCGAAGCCCTTTGGGCTATTTTTGAAGCACTTGTCCGTGACCCGCGGATCGATACTACCTTCTGTATTCTGGATGGTCTCGATGAGTGTGATGGGGAATCAATCAAATTCCTCGCGACAAAGCTGAGGGATCTGCTCGGACACACGACCGAAAACAACACTTTTCCTAAATTCCAACTGCTGATGGTTAGCCGAGAGATCCATGCTTTGAAAGGTTCGCCTACTATCCAAATCGATCCCGACCACGACGAGCAAGTCGGAGGCGATATCGAACGCTTCATATCTGCTAGACTGCCCGAGCTTCATCGAGTTGAGGGTTTTACTCCCGAAATAGCGACCCACGTTGAACATGTTCGTTTGCAGAAATCCGAGGGAACCTTCCTTTGGGTTGGGTTTGTCATGAATGAATTATTGCAGAAACGGACTTGTACGGAATTGCTTCAGACCCTTGAGATCCTTCCAAAGGGTCTGCCTGGAGTTTACGCTCGCATATTGCTGCAAGTTGACGAAAGTCAAAGACAGCAATGCGCTCACATATTGCTCTGGGTTACAATAGCAGCACGCCCTTTAACAAAATACGAGCTGTTTGACGCGATCGGCAGACCTGCCCCGTCCATGGTCAACCGTGACCAGGCTATTCTCGACCAGCTTGCAATATGCAAGCCTTTAATTAAAGTGCAAGATGACGAGGTGGTGCTTATTCATCAATCCATCCGAGATTACCTTTTACGTGAAAATTATGACGACGACCCGATATTAGAAACGTTTCGGGTCAAAAGCGAGGAAGCGCACTTGAGTATAGTCAAAGCGTGTTTGGATGTCATTGAGAATTTTTTCAGCGCTCAACCTGACTCCCCGAAGCCCGCTTTACTCAAATATGCGTTGGCTCACGGGCCAAATCATGCGCGGTCTGCAGAATCCTACGGCGATATCATATTTGACTTCTCACGCCTGCTATTCAATGAAAAATCTCAGGTTCATTCTAAGTGGCTCATTTACATGCAAGAGGAGTATGGATATCAGTCCGAGCTACACATGGCATCAGCCTACGGACTAATTTCATGGGTCCGAAAGCTCTTCAAACGCAGGTGGCGGTATAGCCGGTCGTTTTACGCGAACAGAAAAGACGGGGAAGGCGATACCCCACTTCATTTGAGCTGCATAAATGGATACGAGGCAGTCTCACGGCTACTTATTAAGAACGGCGCAAATATTGATGCAATGAACGCAGAAAACTACACGCCACTTGCAAACGCGGTCTTGTTTGGGCATAACCCAATCTTGCGGCTACTGTTGCAGAATAGTGCTAATGCCAACATAGTAGACATTAATGGCAACACGCCATTAATCTTAGCATGCTTGAAGCGGGACCATAGTGCAATACATTTATTGCTTGATCATGGAGCTGACGTGAATATCCGTCCTGCTAGTCAAGGCGAGAGTGATGACATTGATGACATTGACCTAGAAAGAAAAACTAAAGTGCTTCCACGTCTTTTCTCCAATATTTTAAAACTCGAACGAAGTACTGAAGAATTGCGGTTCAGAATGTCTAGATGGGGATATAATGTAAATCCAGATAAATTGCCAAGAGACGAGTTTAGGAGTTCAGCTTTGGGGCGGGCTATAGCCTCAGGTGATCTGGCAATATTCCGTATGCTTCTTGAGCATTGGAGCCGATGTTAACCAACGACATCTAGGGCGCTTGCCCCTTCTAGATGCTGTTCGCCGCAATAATGAAGAGATGGTGGCATTGCTGCTTTCGTACGGGGCTGATTGTAATGGCGAGGATTGGGAAGGGTGCATGGGACTGGACTTAGCAGCTACTAAAGGAAATTTAGCAATTGTTAAGTCCCTACTCGAACATGGAGCTGACATTCGTCCAAGGTTTCCGTATACGCCGCTTGCGCGATCAGCTCAAGAGGGTCATTTGGAAGTCGTTGAGACTCTACTAGATCATGGGGCTATCGATGAACTGGGCTCACCCCGATGTGAACCACTTCTAACGGCGGCTCTAAGGGGTCATTTGGAAGTTGTGAGGGCTCTACTCGACCGTGGAGCAGACGCGAGGTCTCTAGCTGGCCGAGCAGCTCTGCAAATGACATCGGATGAGGCAGTGGCACAACTCCTTCGCGACCGCGGCGCGGAGTGGGCTTACACATTTTCGGTGGTCGAATTTTCTGAGTGTTGGTTGAATTATCCGCTCGGATTCTGGAGCCCTGTTCAGCTTTGGACCCATGCCATAGGTCAAAATCTCACCACTGATCAGGTATGAATATCTGATATCTATCTATTAACTAACTCCATACTGGCAATTATTGTATGCTCTGGATGGGATGATTTTTAATTATATTTCTTAGGCCCTTATCCTCCTAACTAACCCCTAACCTGGGGGCTGGGGATTAAACTGCTTTGTTGAAGAGTCTGTGTAAGCTGCTCAGTATGATTATTCAAATATCCGACCCATGCTGAGCTCAGAAGTTGGTTGATCACCAGTCTGATTCTGACCACCTCTGAAGATTTTTCCAGCCGAGAATTTGACCTACGCTCAGAAAATTCGACCATCGAACAACTGTAACCCGGCGCGTAGTAGTTGTATGGATGGCACGGGGAGATTACGATATTACGTCAATGGGTATGCTTCTTACTTACCTATGCAGGCAATGGCTCGGATTCAGACTGTATTATATCGCAATGGGACATGAAAACAGATGTTATAGGGCTTATGTGCTGTGGGATGCGGCCCGGCCCGGGGATTTTAGTTGAGGGGTGGAGGAGTGGAGTACGGGTGTGGGGTCTCAAAAGGGCGGAAGCGGAGATTGGACTTTGATGGGGTTGGAGCGGAATAACGAGTTCGTTGTTCATGAAAATTAGACACTGAGTAACGGACCCTAGGGGACCAGACAGGACGAGGTGCAACATGTGCTCTACTATTGTGAGACTTATTCACCGGGGTTTGCTCTTTATAAAACCAATTCATGGAGGATTCAATACGAATCGGAGAACGCTGATCACTAGCCAACTGCAATTGATAAAGCTGGCAACTGTACATACATTAAACTTTGCTTTGCAATGGCACCAGAAAACCTGTAGATGCCAGAAAGCGGTTCTTGGATTAGCTCTTAAGGCACATTATAACAGCTAGTAGGAGAGAGATTGAACAAGAGAGGATATCCCACGCGCAAACGACCGCGATAGATAAAATCAAGTTAACACCATCAATTGGAGTTGGGGTGTTAACAAGTAAAAAAAACCCCATTGATAACATAATAACGTCATCACATCCATTGCTCATCATCCACATTGATACCGCGCCGTCAAATTATTCCCCAGAATTACCATCAATCGATCAATCAGCCCCCACCCCCCAAATCATTCAACACCCGTCACCCCCCTAGAACAGGCCCATAGCCCCGAAAACCAGTCCCACCATACCCAGTCCCATGCTTCCAGCCTTAGCAGCAGCACCGGTGGTTGGGGTAGGAGTGCCTGTCTCCTGGCCACCAGCACCACCAGTCTGCGTAGCAGTTGGCTCGGTGCCACTCGTAGGGGCCTGAGTCTCAGTCACGCTCTCGGTAGCA
Organism: Helicocarpus griseus UAMH5409; assembly: GCA_002573585.1. Classification (NCBI taxonomy): domain Eukaryota; kingdom Fungi; phylum Ascomycota; class Eurotiomycetes; order Onygenales; family Ajellomycetaceae; genus Helicocarpus; species Helicocarpus griseus. Next base: position 52,653 of record PDNB01000176.1, on the reverse strand, counting down.
GTGGCGGAAGCAGAGTCAGTGGCGGAGCTGGAGCGGATTGCGGTACCAGTCATGCGGCCGGTGTCAGTGGCGGTATCAGCCTTGGAAGAAGTAGGGCCGGAGGAGGAAGGGGAGCCAGTTTTGCAGACGGCCTGGTCGGGGATGTTGTCGCCGGCGCCTGCGGTGCCGCAGATGCCTTTGGCGAATTGGATTGTTTCTGGAATTTTTTTTGTTAGTTGATGAGGGGATATAGACGGATACCCAGGTACCTAGGTATGTCAGGTGAGAAATGGCATGTACGTACTCTCCTGGTCCTCCTTTCCGCAGTTCTCAGCGACGCAGCAGGTGATGGCTTCGAGGAAGGATTGGGCGGTGCAGATGCATTCGACTTTTAGACCGCACTCTTTGGGGATGGCGGGGGTAGCGCATTTTTGCTGGTTAACTTGATGTTAGCATGAAACATGGATAGTATTGTTTGGATATTGGATGTGTAAAAGAGTGGGAGCACTTACAGCACACGGGGGAAGACCTCCAAGGCCCTGGGCAGCCACGAGGGCGAGAAGAGAGGAGAGAGCGGCGACGGTGAGACGCATGGTGAGGGTGATGGAGAGAGGAGCTGGGTGATTAAAAAAGGGTTAGATGTAAGTGAGTTGAGTGTATGTGAGTAAAAGAAGACGGAAGATAAAATGCAATGTGTTGTGGATGGGAGAGGAAGAAGCAAGCTGGGCAGGAGAAGAGCTGCTAGTATTTATAGATGATTATTGGGAGCGTCGTTATTGTCCTTGTTCTTGTTATTATTATTGGGGCAGATCCGGGGGATGGAATGAACTTGAATGAATGAAAAACACACACTAAGCAGGGCCAATGTGGAGAGAAAACAGCCAATGGATAGGACTGTGGCTGGATAAGAACAGGACTATTTATTTAGTCGAATAAACTAGGAAATAATAAAAAGAAGACAAATATCCGGATTGTTGTTGGGTGTAACACAGTAACAGTGCTTGTGCTATGGGTGAAACTATACTAGGGGGATATTGAGGATATTTATGTATATTCATCTTCTTCCCCTTCACCAGCTGTCTCCAGCTCCAAATTCCAATGCAACACCGCAAGTGATAGGCATATTAGTGCTGCTATGATGTAACTGTCTTCATCTTCTATATATCAACAATCTTCCCCCCTCAACCGACGCCATCTCCCTTGGCATCCATCCTAACCGCGATGATCGATGGATACATCGCCAGCCAATTGTTGTTTGGACTCCCTGCTGGCATCATCATCATCATCATCAGATCCATCACTGATAATTCATCGGTTTATGTTCTCCGCATCAATCACTACTGATGCTTGACTGTTGATCTCTGCCATCTCCACGCTTCTCCATCTGTCAACTCAATCGACCGGCCACGGCCACTACTCACCACTATCCTGCACACTTCTGCATCGCCATTCCGAGGTCCATTATCCTTCGTCTTCTTCCCCTTTCCCTTCTTTCTTTTTAGTCCTATATAATAATACAAATGACCATGAAACCCCTTCTCCACCTCTCTTGACCCTCCCGTCCCATATCAGTTAGTAGTATATACGTCCCGTTAAGCTACGGCCAAGCTTGCGGAGTTTGCCGCGGCCCGCTTGCTCTCACCCACGGATAGACACATTTCCTTCATCCCATCCACATAGTCCGCAACCATGGGCTTGGGAATCCTCGAGGACTCAACCCTCGAGCATGTTCCTGGTAACATCATATTTTAAACTTATATTGATTGACATACGCCCTAAAGCTAATACTAATATAGGCACCTCCTACATGCTCGACGACGCCAGCAGCGATGCCGACCAGCTCCCCCAGAACCCAAACCTCAAATACGACTGCAGTGGTCCCGTCCCTATTATCCTCGTTCCCCAGCCCAGCGATGACCCAAATGATCCACTGGTAAGTTCCATTTAGAGTTGCAATATATGCGCTATGCTAAAATATACCAGAACTGGTCCCTCTTGAAACGCGACACAATCCTCGCCATCCTCTCCCTAATCTCTGTCCTGTGCGCTACCACCAGCCCCCTCCTCGCCGCAAACACCGCTACCCTAGCTGTTGACTACAGCGTCAGCTTCACAGATGCTGCCCTGCTGACGGGCTACCATCTGTGCGCTGTGGGTATCGCCGGTTTACTCTTCGTCCCCTCTGCGCGGGTGTGGGGTAAACGCCATCTATACCTCCTGGGATGCTTCATCATGATATTCAGTTCCGCGTGGGGAGGAGCCAGTCGCAAAAGCTATGGGAGTATGTTGGCTGCGCGTGTTTTTCAAGGGATTGGTCTAGCCCCGTTTGAGGCGTTGGTCAATGCGAGTGTGGGAGATTTGTTCTACGTACATGTACGACACTCCCTTCTCTGCTCAATGAGTCTATATATAGTTTACGTATAGTGTAACTAATTGATGCAGGAACGCGGCAAAAGAATGGCGCTGTCTAATGTAGCCTTGTTTGGCGGCTGCTTCTTGACCCCCGTCATTGTCGGGAAGGTGACCCATGAGATCGGCTGGGAGTGGACTTTTTATTTCCTCGCCATCTTCTGTGGTATTGGCTTGCCATTGCTTGTCTTCTTTGTGCCTGAAACTGCGTTTAGGAGGCCAGACCACTTCAACACTGATTTTGAGGGTGATGCGGAAAGAACTCGTTTACCCAGAGCTACATCTGTTCCTGAAGAAAATGGAAAAGTGGATTCTTCGCGAAAACACTTTGGAGATGAGGAAAAGGAAATACGTGTAAGCAAGGATGGCAATGGTGATGTTGAACGGGTGGTGCAATACAATTCACAAAAACCAACGTTTTGGCAAACACTTGCGCCATTCAATGGCCGCAAAACAGACGAAAGTTATTGGAAACTACTTCTCCGTCCATTGCCACTATTTTTGCACCCTGGTATCCTCTGGGTAAGTTAACCCCGTCGAAACCCATTCCTAAGCGTATAGCTATCTAACCATTCCTACCAGTCTTGTCTGATCCAAGGCATCCTGATCGGTTGGACTGTTTTCATTGGAGTTGTCCTTGCCGCAATGTTCCTCGGACCACCGCTCTGGTTTACAGAGCTAGAGACCGGCTACCTCTACACGGGCGCTTTCATCGGCTCAATCTTGGGTCTGGCACTTTCCGGCATCCTCTCCGACTGGAGCGCCAAAAAGCTCGTGAAATGGAACAAGGGCAAATACGAGCCCGAGTTCCGCATTGTACTGGTTGTTTTTCAGTTAATTTTCAGTGGAATTGGGCTGTATGGGTTCGCGTATGCGTCCAGCGATGTCGTCAAGTATGGGTATATAGTGCCAGACGTCTTTTTCGCGTGCGTAATTATTGGCATGGTGATGGGAGCAGTGGCAAGTGCGTTGTATGTTGTTGATGCGCATCGTAAGTACAGTACTATACTGCATATCATGTTTGACGACTCCTTATTGACGTGTTCACAGGGCAAATCGCCATTGAAGCCTTCACATGCCAACTTTTCTTCAAAAACATTTTCAGCTTCGTTTTGACATACTTTGCCTATGACTGGGTTATCGAGATCTCGAATGCGAAGCATGTGTTTACCGTCATCGCAAGCATTCAGGTTGGCGTGTGTTTGCTGAGTATACCGATGTGTATGTGGTTCCCCTCATCACCCTTCAAAATTAACTCCACTTTCCCAGACTAGTTCGTATGCAACTGACGGCCTGATTTGGATCCAAATAGACATTTTCGGCAAACGCAACCGCTCTTACTTCCACCGCCATGATATCCTCAAGAAGCTGAATCTGTGGTGAAAGCATAGCCGAAGAAAAAGCTGTTTCGTCCGCCCACCTCTTCCAACTCTCGCCAATTTTCATATCTTATTACTCCGCTTCCAGGTGTAATAGAACGATGTATTGAGGGACATCTCATAATTCTCTCCTGCAAGGACAACAGAATCACTCTGTATCTTATTTGCTATGCTATATGTCTTACCCATATACTTTGATGATTTCCAGCGATACCCTGAACCTCCAGCCATTTGTTCGTTGTTGATCTATATAATATATCTAATGTACGCCCATAAACCAACGTATAAGTTTAATCTGATATTCTGATTTGATTACTCTTCCATTTCATTTATCCTTCTTTCCACCTGACAACTACAATAAAGTAGAGAGAGATGCTGATCTCTAGTTTTTATTCAACTTTCTCTTATCTTTTTCATTTCTCAGTAATGATTTTTCTGACTGTAATATTAAACCAGATATTATAATAGTTATAGTTACCATACAGATAATAAAAAGCATAGTGGGAAAATGATACTGAAGATTGTCTTAGATATTCATACATGCACAATATGTGAAGTTGACGCTTTGAGTTTTTGGGTCTTAGTTCAAATTTACTAACCGTGCATCATAAAATATAGAGACAGAGATAAAAGAAAGGTAGATTAATGTGATGCAGGAGATTTATCTATCAATTTTATTTTTTGCTCTCATTATTTCTCACTGAATCCAGAAAGTAGTAGTTATCCATATCAACCATTTCCTTGCCTGCGCAACTATCTTGTTTACCGCATCTTAGACTTATCAAATGCGCCGTGTTCGAGAAGAAGATTTATAATATCCCGGTGTCCATTTATCCTAGCTAGCTCTATAGGCCTTGGAGCCCCTAAAGCCCTGCTGTCCGGATATGTGCCGTTCTGGAGAAGCAGCTTCACCATTTCTACATTGCCCTCCCTTGCAGCCCGTGAAAGGGGTGTTGGATAGTCACAAGAGTTGTTGTTGTGTTTATTAGGGTCGGCCCCGTTTTCGAGCAGTACCTTAACCATTCCGTAATCTATCCGTAGTGCCTCAAACAAGGGTGTGTCATATCCGGCATGTTCGTGATTTGGGTCTGCGCCCATCTCAAGAAGCAAATTCGCCAATGGCTTGAGATTTTTTCTCACGGCCACCAGCAGCATTTCTTGCTTGTCCAAGACCGTACTCTTATGAGCTGTCATTTGAAACGACAGTTGTTCTATTGCATTTAGTATGTCAAGTGGATATCCACCATCTCCAAACCACGGAAGGGTAGCGTAGGCGTCATTCGCTCGACGAAGAAGTAGGGCCACTATTTCCTCATGCCCGCTTTTTGAAGCTTCGACAAGAGGTTGATACAAATCATTAAAGAAGTCAGCCTTTTCAAGCAATAGTTCCACTACTGCCACATGTCCGTATTTTGAGGCCAGTTCTAGAGGTGAATCTTCAAAAGGATTTCCACCATCAGGCTTTGCGCCCTTCTCAAGCAATAGTTCTGCTACGGCAGCGTGTCCATGTTTTAAGGCCGTAATTAGAGGAGTGTAACCAGTAGCGTCCCTGTCGTCAGGGTCTAAGCCGATTCTAAGCAACAGTTCTACTACTGCCACATGCCCATTGGTTGCAGCCGCGATTATTGGGAAAAGGCCATTCTGATTCTTACGACTGGGATTTGCGCCCTTTGGAAGCAATAGTTCTACTTCTGCCGCATGCCCATTTCTCGCAGCAGCCGCAATTGGCGTGATCTGTAGCGAGTCCTCAGGTGTGAGGTGGCTGATATTAGCCTGTCGTTTTATTAAGTACCGGACGATATTGTCGTATCCACCGTTGGCAGCTAACCACAGAGGTGTGTCCCGCGATTTCGATGGTATATCCACTTTTGCCTTCTTGGTGTTGCATATTAGCCGAACAATGTCGATATGGCCTTTGCTAGCAGCGTGGTGCAATGGAGTATATCCATCCAAATCCCGGCTGTTCACATCGCAAATATCCAATAGCTGCTTAACCATTGTATAATACCCGAATTTCGAAGCAAGGTGAAGCGCAGGAAGTGTTTCTCCAATCAATGGGACGTTGCAAATTCTCAGAAGATCTTTGCTCGACCTGAAAGCAATTGATAGCAGAGGTCCATGTTGTTCTTTAACCGCCCATCCAAGGAGACCATGTAGACGGGAAAGTAGGGAGCGGCCACCAGAAACCCATGGATGGAAGTTCCAAGTCTCATTGAAGTTTGTCGCAAGTCGTTCAAAATTTCTCCAAGCCGGTGATTGATGGGTGATGTGCTTGGTTTGAAGGGCCCAGCTGTCAATGGCGTAATTAAGAAACCTATATTGTGACCGATTCTGATTCCCAGCTAATTTAGGGATCCGTAGGGTAATAGAAGGCTTCGCGTTTAGGATCCGGGAGGCGCTTTTTATGAATGGGAAATCGAGGGCTTTACAATACATTGACGAAGCCGGGGATGGAACTGCAACAGTTCCGTTTCAGCTTTTTGCTTCTGTAGCTGAAGGGTGAAGTCGGAGAAAGAGAGATAAGCGACACAAAACTCCCCACATTCAAGTTCCCCTTGTTCAGCGCTGGCGGGATACCCTGAAATGCAACTTCTATCACTCTCGAGAAACTGTCTAACTGACGGATGAGCAAAGCGCACGCAACCGTCAGTCGGGTCCATGACTACAAGGTTCGCACAGCAACCGGTAACATAGTCCCTTTGTGGAACTCTTTCAGGATCCCACCGAGTATCCGATGGTGCAATGGCAACTGCCTCTCTTAGCTCTTCGATGTGGAGAGGCCTGACAGCAAAGCTCACCCATTTCAGAACTTTGACAGCGATGTTGTCCCGGGTGACTATTCTTTTGGCGCAACGGCGGACGTCTCCTCCAAGTCTTCGGGAAGATGCTTCAACGCTGACCGTATCTCAGCGGCGGTGAAACACGTATCCCACAAAATTTCCAGTTGGAGATATACCCACAGAAACCTATATCATGTCAGCACTTGCGTATATCAAGCTAACCGAAGCATCATACATTTCTGAAGACTCTTTTGCGAGAACCTGTTTAATTTCGTCCACCAAGTTATAATCATTGGTGAGTTCTCTAAACATCGTCTTGTCGTCTATGGTCGTTTTGATATATAGTTGGATATCTTGCATGATGTTGGAAGAAGTCGAGATTTGGCGAATTCCCGGGATTAATGTGGCAACGTTTGTAAACCCCGGAATTTGCTCTCTGCTTAGCAACATGCATTTGGAACCCCGTCTATCGCTGACATCAGAGAAAAGTTGCTTGATGAGTCTCAGCAGGATCCGGCAGTTTTCTTGATTCAAGGCGTCGAACCCGTCAATGACGTATATCGTGTCTGGTACGCAACGGTAAAGGCGGACGAAAACGTATTCCAAGTCTTCAATGTCGGGCACTGTTCGTTTTTCTCCGAAGAATTTGTGGATATCCGATAGGATACTGTTGTCCGCGAAAGGGGCGGACGTTAGGCGGAAAAATTCGCAGATTTGCTTGATGAAACTGCGGAGAATAAACGGCACGGATAATGTGCTGGTCTCCTCATTTTCGACATAATAAAAGACAGTTGGAGCGCGGAGCTCTGGCGAGCGATATTTTGCAGTCTCTATAACGGACGTTCTATTTTTCGTCAGTACGTTGTCGACAATAATGGTTTATCTCCCTAACAATTTTGGTCCTCAGAATGTGCAGATTCTTTCAAAGCATCCTCAAGTTTCAGAATTCCAGGGTTATCACAGCTAGATCTGTTTGGTGATCGAAATGACTGGACAAGCGGGCAGTAGAAGAGAGGCAGTATAAGTAATACCTATGGACAGAGTCTAATCGGGACTCAGGAGGCATGCGCCGTTAATGCACTGAGATAAATTATATGGGAAGGGATTGAGAACAGAGTTGAGAAATAACTTTTCCCAAACTGAGAAATGAGGATCTTTTGGGAGAATCTGCGTATTTCGAGGACCAAATTGGTAAACGAGAACAATAACTTGACGAGTACTCAATCTATCCTATGGCATAGGAATAGAGAGACGTAGACATTAAGCCATGCAGTCCTCAAACAGGGAGGGTTCTGAGAATCGGACACATAAAGCTAGTTTTGTATGGTACATCTCCCGTAGCTACACCCCAGCGGATTGCATTCGTGCAGTGTGATTCTGTCCACAAATGACTTGAACAGTGCTTTGCAGATTGATTGCAACCGCAGTAGGGATGCGTTAGGGTCTGTATGACCACATACTCAACAATGTGAAGATGAGTAAATCAATAAGCGATGATGAGTGAGCGAACGACCACATAGGAAAGCTGATCTGGAGCAGATGAGTGGAATCTGAGTTCGCGTAGTTGTGATCATGTAGAGTTTGCCATACGCAACTAGCTGCGGATCTCTATCTTGAACCCGTCCTATTTGGGAACTGCATGGCCTAGTGAGAGATGTCGCCCGTTCTCCCAACTTAGAATTGATCTGGTTATTGAAAGTGACTAACGCTATGATAGTTTTTCCTGAGCCAACTGGTAAACCATCTTGCGTTAGCATCGAACTTCGAACAAATTAGTAGAAAGCAATCTTACTCTTCCCAGAGCACCATAAGCTTGGAATGGCATCCCCAGTCAACCATTCTCTGAAGACGGGATGGTCTATAAACCACTGGGTGGTACCGAGCAGCCTTTTGCGGCAGAGCCTTCGGTAGACTTTCTCATGATCGTAGTTTGAAAGCCGCTCGATAATCCAATCGTCGATTCTGTTCTCTATAATACTTCTTTTGGTAATTGACTCTGGGAGGAGTAGATCCGGAATTGCACTGACGCTGTCGTATTGCCACACTTCTAGACCGATGCATGTGATCCGTATCCTGCTTAATATAATGATATACTAGAAGTCCCTGGCCGTCAGATAAAATCAATGATGAATGCAGGTCGCGGCTTACCATCAGCTCTTGAACTTGCCGGCAGTGCATCCACAATTTGATCTGCATGAATCACAGAGATGAGTTCTTTGGCGTATGCAACCGCAGTTAAGGCGGCATAATCTTGCCATTTCTTCTGTTTATGTGAATCCGAATAGTCACAAATTCCTCGAATTACTAGGCACGGAATGACATCCATGAGGCCAGCTGCTTCCATTTCAAAACAAAGAACACCAAGCTTCTGGGCCAACTTGTCCCTCGTAAGGCCATGTTTCATCACTTGGTTACCAGAGGCGATAAGACCGTAATGGATAACAGGATCAAATCCGTTCCGTGGAGAGCGCTTTACCAGCCTCAGACGGTCACAGTTGTTGCAAGTATCTTCGTTTTCGGGATGTTCATATCCAGCTTCAAACAAAATGTCCGCATCTTCTTCCGGATACTTGTAGCCGGGTTTTGGGTTCAAGTGTGCATTGTTAGCTGCAGCTTCAGAAATTATGTTTCTGATCCTGCTTGGTCCCGACTCATGGGCGGCCCTCAGTCGAGAAAGAGCAGTCAGGAGTATTGTCGGTGGTTTATTCAACACGCCCGTACGTTCAAACTGGCCTTCCTGTATGGTCTTTCCATAGTCGTATTGTATAACTCCCCCAAAATCTCTTGTTGGCTTGCTAACCACTACATCGCCCAGTCGAATATCGTTTTCCTTGCTCGGGGCCCCGCCCCCTATCCCAACCATCAGACCAAAGCGTATCGCCTCGAAGGTGGACCGCATTTGGGTAACTAGCGCTGTTGCTGCAGTCGTTCCGTAGACACCATCTGGGAGACACAGAATTGCAACATTATGACCGCATATGCTTCCCAAGATATAAGTATTTTCATCTTTTCTGCTGGTTGGTAGCTTGGGATGTCTCTCATCCAGCATCGACTCGGCGGCGGCAAACTCCAGAGGCAACGCGCATATCCATGCTATAGTATAGTCCTGATGACACAGGGGCTTCGTCATTGGCGTCACCGTGTCCAGAGAACAATTGCGTTAAGGGTGGGAATATGTTGTGGTGATTGAGACAAAGCACCTCCGTCTCAACTTTCCCCGTGGTGTCAGTGTTATTATTTCCGCGGGTGACAGTTCAGCCTCGTCTGAGGAGGCAATTACCCCGCGGATCCCAGAATTGTCTCAAGGGTTGGCCGTGCCATACCGTCACTGATTGGTGAACGCGCGGGTATAATGAGACCAATCAACATTGCCCACATCATAGGCGCCTGAAAGGAAGTGGAAGCGGATAAGCGAATATAAGTCTAAGTCACTGCAGATTTATGAAAATCAAAAGAGTGTGATACTCTCCTGCTCCCTAATGTTTTTCTATCAGAATCATCCACATATTCACACGCAAATTGCATATAGTATGGAGTCATTGCATTCTGAGCCCATTAGAGGAACGAACCCCGAACGGACACGGGAAAGCGAATATAATAAACTATTTGTGTGATCTCTGGTTGTATCCTGCACGTTACTAGCAATAATCAGTACTATGTCTAACCTCACTATCTATACATAAGCAGCCGAATGACCAGATAGAATCAAATCTACCACAATATTATCTCCCGAGGTCAGAAAACCTGCCCCGAATAATGCATATACCTAGGTAATGAATTTCACTAGGGAGCTAATACTTTCACTGTATAATTTTGAGTTACTTTTTGAACTTCTAACTGAGAAGAGAAATAAAAGAAGATTTGGATATGGAATCAGGGAGTTTTAGTTGACTATGGAAACGACCCATTTGATCCCCACGTTGCCCAATATCACATATGAACAACTTCTCCATCATCAGCAACACCCCGTGCGTTCAACTATAGTCTGCAATATACGTTAGAATAGATTAAAGTTCGATAGTAACGACTTTCAATAGAACGAGCAGTCTGGTCTTACAAGGCCGCCCTCGCTAAGTACACCCTTCATCCGCTCGAAGAAATCACCGACTTCATACGTTTCGATCAAAGAGCCTCCCTCACGAAAGTTCTATAGTCCGTAGAGTCAGAAGCAAAGTCAAACGTCAAGCAGGTTCATGGAGTAAAAAATCCCGAATCAAGCATACCTTCTCCAAATCATCCTCTATCTCGCCCAAGCTAACATGGCTGGGTTCATACTGAAAATCAAACAGAGTCATCATATTCTTCTTCGTGTCAAAGCATATCCAACGCTTATCCGCCTCCCTAGCCGGCTTTGCGTATATCAGGACGTGAGATGGGATGTCTATTCCAAGATCTTCTTGTAATCTATGGAAATCTCCATAGTTAACCCCGTCACCCGTTCGGTAATCGACAGCGGCTGTCCGATGATACATCTTAAATGTCTCCAGATCTCCATATTCCACAAACGGTAAATGGCGGATAAGGCTGTTTACAGCAGATGTTTTGCCCAGTGGTGCGAGGTAGTTGTCGGTCAGTCGGGGCCATCCACGGACAGGTGGGTAGTGGATGGCTGAGGCGGGCAGCAGGCCTCTATCCACGAGGAACTGATAGTATTCCGTAATTATGGCTACAGTCCGCTCTTGAGAATAACTAGGCAGTGTGGCGTAGTCACCAGTTCGCTGGTTGGTTTCTTCGGTGTTCTTGTGTTCTAGAGGCTCGTACGGCGTTCGACTGCTTGAAGCTATTGCGGGCGTGGTTGGAGGTCTCATGGCTGTTTTTCAAGTATGGATGGTAGAATTAGAAAATGATTGTACTGCATAAATGAACGGTTGTATCTGCTTGATACTGACGGGTGTTCGAGTATATATTTATACATCCCAAGCCATCCCAAAAATGTCCCTCGTAAGCGCCGCGAGGCAGAAGCCGGGTCTATGAACAGCCCTGACTTATTTGAAACAAACAAATAACCTGCGCTTCATCTGTGAAGACGTCAATCTCAGCACCTGTGAAGTTGAAGGTTGGGTCTGGGATGTCATACGGGGCCGGAATGAACCGCCCGTTTTCTATATCAAAGAACCCTAAGCGCCGCGACGAAGAAACAATATGACAGTATCGTAATACGCATCCGAAACAAGTCGATAACCGTCTGTATATAGAAAGATCTAGGGTATAAAGAAGACAGTTGCGTCACAGTCTCACAGAAGCGTTCTTTGTTTCTCAACAAATCTTGAACAACTATCCAACGAACAGTGGCAGTTAGCGAGCGATGGAGAGAATGGCATTGTCCTTGCAACTCCACTCTGTGTTTCATAATTCCCAGTTGATGCCAACTTGATGGCGCATTTCACCCATGGGATGCATTGTAACCATGACAGTTCAAGTTTTGATATCCTGTATACGGCGAGCGCGGCTAGGCATTCACTAATGGAGAGAGCATTTTTGAAAGTGATTAGGCGCCGGCCCTTTGAATGGGCCAGAATAGGCCCAAGGTTCGGTTAACGCAAGCCCTACACTGCTGAGTAACCGCCCCCCGACACTCCCCTGTTCTATGTCTTATCGCCCGTTTCTATTTCTATTTCTTGCTCCTTTTTTCTGTTCATATTCCACTGCACGCCAGCTCCGGCAAAAGGCCACTATTATTACTCCAATCGATTTCCCTCAGATGCAAGCTACCCAGTCTGCCAATCATGGGAAACCATAAAGCGCGGGGAATGTGGGGTCCTCGCACGGAGGCCTCGGGTCTACCCTTATATTGCGGGGAGAGGACCCCTTATAATAGAGGTAGCCGAGGGGTTGCCTCTGGCTGACGAGGCGGCGTTGTGCTCTATTTGTTTGCTTCAGCCTATCATCATTGTTTCAATGGCGAATCTAGGTTATAGGGGCAGCTAGTAGTCGAAGCCAGCATCTACCAGACCCGGATTTATCTTGACGTATGGAGCTGATGTCGAACTAATTCCCTCGAATGGCTAAGACCGGTGACTGTCGCCTATAACTTCATGTTCGAGGACGATTCTGTTATCCACCGTTTGAAGGAAAAGTAATCGCGCTCTTGTATGTGTGACAGATCTAATTCGGCATGGGAAAGGAACAGGGAACAGAGCATGGGGAAATCCTATCAGCAAAGATGCAAGATGACTTCCAGCTTCAGAAAGCAGTTGACACGGTTCACAACGATGAAGCCCTCAAAGTCATTACGGCATACGAAGGGAGCACTTCGTGGGATGCCGCAGAAGAAAAACGACTCATCAGGAAGATCGACCGAAAGTTAATGACAATACTTTGCATCACGTATGGATTGCAGCAATACGATAAGACAATGTTATCACAAGCAGTGAGATATCCTTAAATCCCCATTTCTATAGTATTCGAATCTTAAACAAGTACATTACTGATAGTCAATAGGCTATCTTCGGTTTGCAAACCGACCTTGATCTCAAAGCAGGGAACCGCTACTCCTTCTCTGCCTCTATCTTTTATCTTGGCTTTATTGCAGGTGCTTATCCAGCCATATACATGGCGCAGCGCTGGCCCATAGAGCGAGTAGCTTCTGGCATCGTCTTTGCCTGGGGCGTGTGCCTCCTATGTACCATAGCCTGTCACAACTGGCAGGGCCTATTTGCACAAAGATTCTTTTTGGGGGTTCTCGAATCTGGAGTCTCGCCCATGTTCATGCTGGTAGTGGGCGGGTGGTATCTGAAGGCGGAACAGGCTTTGCGGATGGGAATGTGGTATTGCTGCACTGGGTATGTCAGCGCCATAAGTCCCCTGATTAACTATGGACTGGGGCATATCACCGGGTCGCTTAGCCCCTGGAAATATATGTATATTGTTGCCGGTGCAATCACTATCCTTTGGGCTGTGGTAATCTACTTCTTCATGCCCCCCGACCCAATACGTGCAAAGGGGTTCACGGAGCGTGAGCGCTATATTGCTGTTGCTCGCATGCGGGCAAACAACAGCGGCGTGCGCAACACACATTTCAAGATTGAGCAAGTCTGGGAAGCTCTGTCAGATCTGAAGTTCTTGCTTGTCTTTGCTGCCTCCTTTCTGCTGATGATAGCCAACGGCCCAGTGTCGTCGTTCATACCTATCATCATCAATTCTTTCGGTTTCAATCCCTTGGACTCTCTTCTTCTGACATTGCCAGCCGGGTTTGTTGCTGGGACCATTGAACTTATAGTCTGTCTGGTTGCATATAAATATGCCAATATCCGTACGTGGTTAGTTGTCATTTGTGAGCTGGGCACTATCATGTCAAGTCTTTTGTTATGGAGGCTACCTAGGGATGAGAAGGGTGGCTTGCTCTTCGGAACGTACTTTTTGGCATGTTTTGGTGGTGCATATGCTATTCTCATGGGCCTTCAAGTTGCAAACACAGCGGGATATACCAAACGATCTGTGACTTCTTCTGGAATATTCATTGGATATTGTCTTGGTGAGTTCTGATAAATCTTTTATGTGTTTTGAATTACTTTTTTCAAACAAAACATCGTTGTAACACATGGACTTGATATGCTTAAAGGTTGCGGAGCGCTAAATTCTCCTTTTGTAATGACTTTCTCTTCTCCCTGACTTGACGAAAAAAGATCTTCATATTTCCTGAAATGTGTTGAAGACTGTCTTCAGGTACGGCTTTTGAGCAGATTAACAAAATAGGATGCTCAGCTCAGGGCAACATCTTTTCCATCATAGGAAGCGCTACATTCCTGTCATATTGGCTCTTGCGCCTGCAATATTTCTATATTACTGTGAATTTTTGAAGCCTTTATGATACTATTCTGCTTTGATCTGAAATCATCCCCTGCTAAACTACTCTGTTGCGTGTTTGGAAAAGCTAAAAACCTCGTTAGAGCATGGGAAATATGTCAGTCCACTAAGATTTTTTATGATTTAGGGAATTTTGTCGGTCCTATAATATTCAAGCCGGAAGACGCTCCCGTATACGCTACCGGGTTTATTACAGTACTCATAGCCTCCATCGTTTCCGCTGTACTCGCGATTATATACAGATATGTTGCTATCTATGAAAATAGAAGACGGGATAGAACAGGCATGATGGAAGGATTCGAACATGCCTTTGATGACGACTTGACTGATAGAAAGGTTTGTTTCCATCACTGTAATTGTTTTTGTTTGGATAACTGCTAACTTTTCTGGTTAGAATTTGCAATTTAGATACATTCTTTAGAATTGGACAAGGATAAGGGAAAGAGTGCTTTGGCTTCACCCCTACTAAATTTGTTTTCTTGTCGTTTAGTTTACGCAACCATTGCTCAAGAAATATGAGTGCTACGATTTCTTTTCCTTCTCCTTTGTTTCCTTTTTTGCTCTCTATTACTGTACTTATCCTCCCTCTCCCCTCTATTTTATTTCCCCTTGTCCCTGGCTTAGCGAACACCGTCATGTTTCAGCGGTATCTTCTTTTGGAATACACATTCAGGTATAAACTGAAAACATTTCTGGCAGAGCCTGGCTTTATCTTTTTATCTTGCGCCAACGCGGTGTTATTTGAAATTGAGCTACGAAGCCCCTGCACTCCCAAGGGAATGCGTTCGCCCCCTAGCAAAAAGAAAGCTTATTCCAAATTTCCTTGATGGTGTGCTCTTACGCAGCTACGTGCCAGAAAGACGTTGACAGTTGGAACCTATGGACAGTATGAGCATAACATCAGTAATTCCAGCATCTCAGGGTGTCTCCTACCAACCGTCATCAAGGGCCACGCATCGCTCAAAGATCTCACCGTTTATGTCTGCTCTGACTGCAGGAACTCGCCACACTCCTCCCCTGTTGTCCCAAGTTGACAGCGTTCAGCTACAATATATAGCACCCTGACCACTTTTTACTCCGGTTAATTTGCGACGCTGGAGAGCTCCTGGAATCATCCGGAATTGATTTTCATCCTTTTAAAAGAGCTTGAGGAGCCTGACTATAAGCAGTCAGTTGCTACTCTGTTCGCCGGAAGATGCCCAACCGAGTTTGCGGCGCAATGTCTCTACTCGTTTGCCGCCATCATCACAGAACCTTGGGGTATGTATATATTGCTAATTTATCCCTCATGATAAAACTGGCCTGTTTTTACTTAATCCTATCGTCGCACCCGATAATCCCCTCAAAATTTTGATACGGGTCGCCTGAAATGCACTTTAGGGGAGGCATTACAGCTATCAGTATTAATACTAATACCGATGTCATTCAGATACTTTTTCCATCGGAGCAGCGTGCTTTCCAAACCGTCGAGGCTGCCGTCTTTGGTCCTGGACGGAGAACCATTCTACTATACAAGTTAGGAACCGGAAAATCTCGACTGGCTGCTGGAATTCGCAAAGAACAAAAACTCCCAGTTGCCAAAGTTAATGCGCATCGGCATTCAGCAGCACGATGCATGGGTGATTTGTGAGGAACATGGTTACACGAGATTTGACATGCCTGCTTGGGTTGAATGCTTATTCCGTGAAGAGGGCGTTAAATTTGACCTTAGTTACAGCACGGCTGACGGGTATTGCTTTGAAGGTGTTTTGGCAATATTCTCAATCGAGTACGGAACTGGTATGCTAATATCAAGGAAACGGCTGTTTAACTTTCTTTGATATGTCATATTTCCCTCGATATCACTATTCTCTAAGTGCCAACAGATATGTGAAAATAGGAAAGATCATCTTGTGCATAGGGATCATTGGCTGGTGGATGAACATCCCGATCTTCGGGGACGGAGGCATGCATTCAAGGAGTGCTTTTTGCGGCGTGGATCTGTATCATTATTATGATTCTGTTTGGTAAGGACCACCAGGTGATTGTAATATCCATAGCGCAAGAATGACTAGCTTATTATAATCGCATCCACTCCGTACTCTTCTGATAACCGTTTCTACGGAGTACAGCCCGTTGGACAAGACCGTGCTCTAAGGCTCTTTTGCTTCCGGAATCCGGAGGCTAAACTGGCCAAAAAAAAATAAGCAATTCAAGGGCTAATATCGTGGGAAACGACATGCTCAGGCGGCTATACCCGAAAAATAAATTGTTGAATGCGGAGTAAAGGCATCCCAACTTCCCAAGGGTTTCTGGGGTCCCCGTGGGACGAGATTGGTCCAGCCCCAGCGTTGAACTCCCGATTCCATGGTTTGCTTTGTTTCAGCAGTTAACAATTGACCGAATGAAGTCCTTGTGTATTTTTCAACATCTGCCTTTACTCCATGCTGCTCTTCCGTCGAAATATCTCGGAGCGGTTTCTCATGTGATTGGATGAGGGATTTCGAACTCTTGAGAATGGCTCTTCGACGATTGGTGGTCGGTTAATTGCTCTGACAAAATGACATGGTCACTTCAGTACTCCGTAATAATCGCTAAATTCAAAATTCCAAAGACATGCAGGGCACAGCCTGGCGTGTTCCAGAGACGAGCTCCATATAAATTGTCGCTAATTCATGCATGCCAACTTCTCGGTTTTCTACAAATTACCCTCAGGGAACCCGACGCGACCTTCGAAAAGTCTCTGGAAGCTCCGTTCGGCCGCCTTAGAAGCAAACCGCCATGCTGTTTTGGCGCTTGGCTGCTTGGCAAAACGAGGGATATATTTATGTCTGATGATGAATCATAACGCAGAGCTTCGGGCTTATCAAGTTATCAGAGTGGGTGGTGTCGTTCAAAGTTCGCCGAAAGTTGGAACAGTTGGAACCCTAAACGACGGGGTTAAAGCTCCGAAGAATTGCGCGAGCGGCATGGAGTGATGACCGGCAGCCTTTGCCCGCCACTGTCACACTGAGCCTTGAGCCTGTGACAGCCACTTGGCTGACGGCAACTTGGCGCCAAGGGCCGCCGGCAGCGCGCCGTGCGAGGCTGAGAACGACCCCGGGAAGAAGGTTCTATATCAACCACTGACAACAGGGGAAAGACACAACCATGGCCCCAGCATGACCTAAGCCAAGGAAAAAAGCTAATGTCGGCGCAGAGGCCCCTATTTCCCGTCTGCAGCAGACTGCAGTCAGCATCAAGAGTAGAAACACGCCGAGGGAGGGAGGGAAAACATAACGATATCAACTGGTTGGTTCACAGGAGGTCGTGTTTCCAATAATAGCACATATCACGACCTCACTCAGCAGTCTTGCAGCAGCCTGACGCCTCGTTGCGTCGAAACAACCCATTTATTCCCAACATAACTGGCCAAGCACCCAAGAGGTTTTTTGGGACCGACTGTTTCCAGCCAAGGCTTGCTAGCCATGCATTAAAGTAACCCCTCCACGCTTCTTCCCCGTCCCTGGCTAGCGTCGCCAAGGGACAAGCCTGCCCCAGCTCCACCACAAGCAGGAAAACGGGGTAAAAAAAGGAAAAAAGGCCAAGGGTGGACCACGCCAGTGAAGTGCCCAGTATCCTCCTTATAAGGAGAGTGGTTGTTGTGGAAGTTGTTGGGCAAGATTCACGATGCTTTTGACCGGTGGATGAGTGCACGACGGGAAGGCCATATTTTCCCCAAATAATCCCCAGGCTGTCAAACAGCCACGTGGAGATGAATAATCCTGTGGAAACTGTCAAGATCTTTATCTTGCAGCTGCCAGACGGTGCGGAACTTTGCGGAGAGACGATCAAGGGGATTTCGAATTGCGATTTCGAATGAAAAAGTGGGCATGGCGATGTTCTGTGGACGGGCTCCATTCTTTTGCGCTCTCAACAGCCAACAAGAGACCCCCGAATACTGTGGAACTCGCTTCATGCCGGCCTGGACATGTCGCTTTTCGACTTTCCGCAATGTCACATATGTTCCCCACACTCTCGGGATTACCGCTTTTGTCAATCCGAGCGAATGCGAGCTGCTGTCAGCGCATTCAGGGCTGCGATATCTCAGCGGAGGAGAACGTATATATATAAAGTCATAATTCCCATTTTGACCTTGTTGTTTTCTGATCGTCGAATGCTCATCGTTTTCAACCTCTTCTCCACGGCCTTCCCCAGTGATCGTTTGCCGCAGTAGTAGTGACCGTTTGCGCTGTGGTTGGTCATCATGTATGGGCTTCCGAAGTACTTCGGCCTGAAAGGCCGCGGCCTCAATTTGGCTATCAGCTCCCTTGGCAGTCTGGATTTTTTGTACGTCGATATCATTTTTCTAAGGGTGCCAATGAATTGTTTTCGCAGCTGACCGAAGCCACCAAATGAAGTCTTTTCGGTTATGATCAGGGTGTAACGGGTGGTCTGCTGGACTTGCCATCGTTTACCAAATATTTCCCTTCTATCGATCTTACAGATCCGACTCTCGAACGTGACGGCCCCGAATATTCGCATCGCAGCTTGATACAGGGAATTGCAGTTGCATCTTATAACTTGGGATGCTTCTTAGGCGCCATCCTTTGCATCTTCATCTCCAACCCCCTTGGCCGTCGAAGGACCATTTTTACTGGATGTATGACTATGGCTATTGGCGCTATATTGCAAACGACAGCATATCACTTGCCCCATTTCATTGTTGGTAGAATTATCACGGGTATTGGCAATGGTATAAACACCAGTACTGTTCCAACATGGCAATCAGAAACGGCAAAGGCTCATGACCGCGGCAAGCTGATCATGCTTGAGGGTTCCTTGATTACTGGAGGCATTACTCTTAGTTATTGGATTAACTATGGTGAGTTGTATCTCTAAAGTTCACATTGAAACCGCAGGGTGCTGATGGTATGGTTTCAAAAAAGGATTCTCATGGATTGGAGAGCACGAAGTGGCTTGGCGGTTTCCGTTGGCTTTCCAAATTATTTTTGCCGTAATAATCTTCACCTCTATTCTTAACCTACCTGAGTCTCCCCGATGGCTTGTAATGCAGAACCGGTCAGAAGAGGCACTTGAAATCCTTGAAGCTCTAAATGAGAAGGAGCGCGAGGATCCAGCTATCAAGGCTGAGTATGCAGCCATCGTGGCCACTGTTGAGGAAATGAGCCAGGGCACATACAAGAGCTTGTTTCAAATGAGTCAATATCGCGAATTCCACCGTGTTGTTCTTGCATATGTTGTCCAGATGTATCAGCAGATTTCTGGCATCAATCTTATTACATACTATGTAAGACACCCTTTCCATACTACCGTTTGGGTCTATTACTGATGTTACTATCAAGGCACCTACACTGTACAGTCAGATCGGCCTAGAGGGAAACAATCTACCAAAACTTCTAGCAGCATGCAACGGCACCGAGTATTTCATGGCTTCGTTCATCCCCGTCTGGATCATTGAGAAAGTCGGCCGCCGCCCGCTTATGCTTTTCGGCGTATGTTGCTCCATCTTTTCGCCCTCTTTCGAGTTGGATTAATCAGCTAATAAAATGCGATCAATTAGGCTGCTGGCATGTCCATCTCTATGGCCGTTCTTGCAGGTTCCAACTACCGGCTAGAATTTTTAGGGGACACTAAGGCTGGTGTCGCACAGGCGGTCTTCCTTTTCGTATTTAACACGTTCTTCGCCATTGGATGGCTTGGTATGACCTGGCTGTACCCGGCCGAAATTGTGCCGTTGCGAATTCGTGCACCGACTAACGCACTGTCCACGAGGTAAAACGGCCCCTGTATTCGGCACCGCATTCTCAAGAAAAGAGAGATAAAAGAGAACAAATAATTGGTCAAATAACTAACTTTTTTTTTCTTTCAGTGCTAACTGGATCTTCAACTTCATGGTTGTCATGATCACCCCCGTTTCATTTGCTAACATCAGATACCAGACCTATATTATCTTTGCCGTCATGTAAGATATCTCAATACTGTCCAGCCCCGGCAAGCATTCATGAAACTAACAATTACATTAGCAACGCATTCATCTTCCCCACCGTGTATTTCTTCTTCCCCGAGACTCGCTACCGTTCGCTCGAGGAGATGGACGATATTTTCAAGAAGTCCACCAACGTCTTCAACTCTGTCACAAACTCGATCAAAGAGCCTTACCGGTACGATAAGCACGGTCAGCTCAAGCCTGAGTACATTGAGGATGCCATTCGCCGCAAGAGCCATGTCGAGCATGTCACTCCCCCTACGGAGAATGATAGCGATCATACTACTACTGAACTCAAGCAGTAAGATGTTGCTATGGGAATTCATACGGGGGAATTTTGTGTTTTGTACTCGCTTGCTGTCGAGTTGGTAGAGAGATTGTATTCCATCGTATACCCGCCGTGCCGATTTGGCGGCACGGTCTTTTCTTTGTTATTCTTCGCTTCACGGAATTCCCCTCTTTTTTTAATCCTTTGTTACCCTCACGGGAACGTTTTTTACTTTCCACTATTCGTCTTTCCCTTAAATTGTTTCTATGTCGGAAAACTTTTTTATATCAGAGATGAGACGGAAAAATCAACTAGAGCCAGTGTCACTTTTGTTCGAACCATTTTCCCCTCCAATCTCAAACCAAGTTTTAAGAACTCAATATTACATCCAGAATTTATATTTTCTAAGAAGAAAAGACCGGGGTTAGTAGCACAGATATAAAACATACGTTTGAAGTACTGGCCGGCCGCCGAGGGCGTTGAGGACGACCGGGCACTTGTTTTCTACTTTGTATGGACTCAGGATTGGATCTGAGAGGTGACACTCGTGAAGACCGCTAACTAACCTTGACTATTTTTGTTATATCTTGGATCTGTTTCAACCAAACATCTGTCTTGTGAGATCCTCGGGTGTTCCATGACAGTACTACCATCCGTTCTTCCTGATAAGGAGACGACATCCAACTGAGAAGTCAAAATATTTAAGCTTGGCAAATTATTATGTATAAAAACCAAAGCAGGCTTCTAGTCCTTAAAAAGTAACTGTATTTAGTATTTAAATATGGCTCTTTGAACTATATTGTATACTTGACAGTTTCGGTGATTGTGATATGTTTGCCGGCTATTTGAGCATAGCGAAGCTTGGACAGCGGATTCTGCTTGAGGACCGAATCAAACTCACTCGGCGCCGATGTCGCCAGCGATAACTTCTCCAAGTTACCCAGTTGTGCAAGAACCTTCCATACGTAACTAAGTCGGGCATCATCATTATCAGTAGTCGCAATTATGCAAATACTTCTGGTCAACCCAGCAAGCTTTGGGTTGTCGGTAATGGAACGGTTGAAGAGCTTAAAGGTTTGAATGCTCCCACGTCTCTCATGCCGGCCCGGGCCTAACTGCAGCTCGTCATCATTTATGAGTTGATCAACAAACACGAGTGAGACGTTTCGGTACAGAACTATCGGGATAATTGCGCTCAGATGTTTATTCGTACGTGCAAGATTTGCAAGATCCGATTGTCGAAGAGCATTGTCGCTTATAATATTTTGCACAAGCTCAACAGCGAGATGGTCCAGTCCCATATTGAAAGGGACCTTTGCGTTTCCGGGGAATGCGTGGTTCTGTAGAGGCCAGCTAGAAACCTTTATTTTAGACCTTGCCTAGAAGAAAACAACAGTGCAATAGGGGCTTTGGTGGACTTGCCTATAGTGATCGATCGGTTCAACTTTTATCCATAAATGTTTGACCAGAAGAAAGAATGAACAACAGGTCGTTGCGAAATCAGAAAAAAAGCTACAGTATTCAGGGAATACTTTTGCCACCTGAAGTGGATGTTGCTTGTTAAGAGATGAAAAGGAGGAGCAAGGTAGTCGGACTACAAGTATTTAAATCGAACGCAGCGTCAATAGAAAGGCTGTTATGGGCGGTGCCGGGACTTTCCAGCCCTATTTTACTCTATAACACCGGAACAGCGGGCGCCGACGTAGAGAGATTCAGATTACAAAGGGCTTGTGTATGTTTTTAACCGAATAGGATCAACAGTGCAGCATACGGGATCTCTGTATATACCATCAGCGTGGTCACATTGAAAAAAAAAAAAAAAAAAAAAAAAAAAAAAAAAAAAAAAAAAAAAAAAAATAAGTAAAGAAAATAGGGCAGGAGAAGCCAGTGAATCAACAAAATGTACGATATTACTATGCCAGAATATTATCTACACAATAATATTCCCTACGTGCCCTTCAAGGGAGATGTCTGCACACCTTTCTTCCCCTTTTCATCACTCACACCCTCTCCGTCTCCCTCCGCAGCCTGCGTCCCAACGACGCTTGTCATAGTAACCGAAAGCACGCTAGGAATAGCGACGACCAGCGCCCCAATACATAGTCCCCAGTCCATACCCAGCTGCGACATCGGACTGGCATGTATGGCATTGACTCTCCAAGCCATCGCACCACCCGTGGCCTGGAAAGTCTTATATGCCCCAACCAAAATAGCTGTGATAGACGCAGAGTTCGACATGGAGCCAATAAGCCAGTAGCAATACGACTGCCACAGCGCGTCATATGAGCCATAAAAGATGTAGAGGAATATCGGCCCCGTGGCAATTTTGCCATCCATGTAGTCTATATCCTGTATCAAGCCGGCTGCCATACGCTTGTCTTCCCATTTCTGGAACGCATAGCCACCACCCCAGATGACCATGCCGGTAACCATAAGGACAGCCCAGCCAAGCCAGGCGCGTTGGCGTCGGTTGAAGAACTTGATATCTAGCAACTCACCCATTAGGAGGCCACCGAACATTTGCGCCATCCAATATAGGGCAGAGTTGAGAGAGCGGGTGCGAATGTTGAATGTTGTCCCATTCACATTGTTCTGCTGATAGGAATAGAAAACGTTTGCGCAAAAGAATAGCGGCAGAATGCAAAGCACTTTGATGCGTAGAATGGTTTTGATAATGGTCTTTCCCATTTCCTGGAGGGAGCGACGCTCCACTTGTTCCTCCGCTTCGCGGAGCTGGGTAAGTTTAACGCGGGACGGAGGACAGATCAAGACACCAATGACCCAGCCAAATGCCATGACGACCATGGTAGCAATGTACGTGCTGTCGGATACAGTGCCCTCTTCCGAGTGGAAATTGAGCCCGAAACTGACAAGGGACCCGATCATGCCGCCCAAATTGAATATGATCCAGAATACGGCGATAGCCCGGCCCTTTTGGGATTCCGGGACGTAGGAAGTCATAATGGCACCCTGGGAAACCCAGAGGAAGCTCGCGCCTACACCAAGAATACCACCGGAAGCGATAACGAAGGCACCTTTTTCATTCACTATGGGCAATAGTTAGACAATCAAGAAATCCGGTAAACTTCAGTTATTTTGGGAATCCAGCTTACTGTTGAAACTCAGCAAACTCCCGCTGTAAAGAGCATAAGTCCATCCGCCAATCATCCAGCAGGCGCGGGGACCGATGATTGAGAAAATGGGACCGACAAAAAACAATGCCGTTCCCGCAGTGGCAGCGAGCAAGGCTACATTTGCGTTCGCCGCAACGGTGTAGTCCACTTGACCTGAACCTCCCATGCCACCCAGGGCATTGTACATCTGCGGTCAAGTGTCAGCGGAGAGCATCATTTCTCTCGGAAGTTAATCAACAGTGAAGGTATGTAGTAAACAGCGACATACACCGGGGCAGCAGAAACAAATGAAGCTGATCAGCAGCACCTGAAACCAGGCATTGGTGAATACAGTGGAATACCACGGTACTGCGGCGGATTCATCATAGCCAACTGGGTTTTCCACATCGGTTTCCCGCGCTGTGGCAGTGGGAGTTTGTTCAGTCATGTTTCCGCGTGAAAGGGATCAGAAAAGACCATGCAAAGAATGAGCACGAGAAACAATGTGGCATTGTGAGGTGATATATATCGCCGCCGCGGTCCGGCGCAAAGCGTTCTTCCCAGCAAAAGCAAAGGCATCTGCCAATTATCAACATCCCTGAATGGTTCTTCATGTTTGGTGGGACTGGCCATATCGGCATCTTTTTCGGCGATGTGATTCGTCTCTTTTCTATCTTGGATTCTTTTAGCGGGAACAGGGTAGCACTTGGCCTGATAATCTGCGGAGTGAGAGTGGGAGCCTCCCCCATATTGGCGTCGTTTTAGCGGGTTTGTGGAGAAGCTTGATTCGAGTCCTTTTTGAATCGTCAATCCGCCATATGGCTGATGGAGGTGGGATTCTTCAACCGCCTCCTTCTTCTTTCTGGAAGTTTCTGATATCCTGGAATCGCTAATTCACCAGGGATAACCGGAGTTCAAACCACCGAGTTGTTTGCTTTTATCGCGTCCATCGACTTGCCCGGATGAGTGCGGGGTTTTTCAATATTGTCAGGAGAGTGAAAATGAATAATAAGGAACACTGGCCCATTACCGTACCCATGGGCATTCTTCTTAGTGGAGTTAGTTACTCCGCATGTTACATCGGACTTTTCATCTAGCTGCTTTGGCATGGGCAAGATGAATACATGATGAGACCCTGAGATGTGTATCTTCTTCGTATTTCCTTCCTAGCTCTCCGTCCATTGGATGATGTTTCAAGACCCTTGTTTTGTCGGTGAGAACCATTGAAGTCGAGACATATCAGTAGTCGGTTCGACAGGGAATGTTCTGTTACGTTTGGATGCTACCACGGCCATGCGATGCGGCCATCATGGGCCGCTGATCTATTTGTCTGCGAACGTCCCTCTATCTTCTTCTCCTTTTTTTAATGTGATCTCTTGGAGGAGCCCAAAGAAACAAAACACATCGTTTGTTACTAGTTAGTTGTTTGAGTCCTGACGATTTATCAAAACCCGATCCGGCAAAAGCATCAACAGTATTATAATTATTATTATTATATTGCCAAGAGAGGGTTACCAAGCCGGGCTGGGCAGATCTAGGCGAAGCTTCTTTGCTCAACGTCTGAAGATCTTCAACCTCAATCAAAACAACTCCATTGATGGTCGCGTGGGAGTCCATTTCAGCGTGTTGTTAGCAAAACGGCATGCATAATCGGCACAAACCATCTATGACTTCTATAAACTCAGTGCCCTCTGCTTCCAGGATCGGCTGTGGGCAGGCTTCGCATGTTGTTATTCAACGAATTTATCTATCTATCTGCTTAATCCTGAGATGATTAGAGTTAGAGTTCATGGGCAAAATATCTCGCCCAATATTGACAATCAATATCGCCTTACAAGAGTCAACGGGAACATAAATTTAAATTCAAAGGAGACTTGCGAGGAAGCACTTTATAACCCTCCAAGGGAGCTATTCCAGCCTATCCGTGTCACTGTGATGTCATCCCAACAGCTTAAATTCGACCCGGCAGCCATCCATAGAGTCCATGGATGAAGACAATAATTTTACCAGTCATCTAATGCGCAGTAGCTGCTTATTTTGACTGAGAATTATGCTGTCATAGTCTCTGTCTCGGAAAGTCAGGAACAGTGTGTATGAGGAATATCAGCGAAACCTTGCACGCATTTTGTCAAGAGCCGCCTGAGCACCCGGGGAACAGAAGTTTAAAAGACAGCCCGATTGCTATATAAACTCTGGGGGCCCCAGTATACGGCGATCCCTTCTACCCATCCCAAGCTGTGGGGTATGTTCTCCGTCTCTGGATTGTTCATACCTAGTTTGAGATACTCACTATCCACTCAAGACCGTGAACCAACCATGGGCCTTTTGGTAGTAGTACTCTTGGTACTCTTATCGGTCTTGACGAGTTTCTCCTGTTGGCCAACGTAAATACATTTAAGCGCGCTGTGGGTTACTAAATCGACGACGGTTAGCAGAGCGGTTGGTAGGTGGCCTCTTCAAAAAAACAAAGTCGTAACAAGGATCGTTGGTCAACAGTCAAAAGCGCGCTGTGGGTTCTGGGGGCATGAGGTCACCTACCTACCTGACCACTTTTATGCCAATCGATGGAGAGAGTTTCGGGATCACGATGAGAAAAGCAGGGATGAAGGAGAGGGTCCAGGTGTACCTTTTCTAGATTTCCCATAAGCCTTCCTCTGAATCCCTCCTGGGTACAGTTCTGTTTTGCGCGTGTGAAGATGCTCAAGCGAGTACACTCCGTGGACATGGTCAATAGCATCGGAGCTCCCTTCCTACAAATGTATACAACGAACATGGCGTTGGTTTCTGACCTAGCTAACCTGTGGGATTCGGCACGATCAAGTTCACCAGAGAAAATAACTTCATGTCGTCTAGATGGTTTAAAAAAGTTGCACAACCTGATATTAAATTTAATAAATACCTAGGTATATTGGCGTCGGCTAGTTTCGGTAAGCCGATCCAGCGTCAAACTGTCCATGTCATGTAACACATTATTCTCAGCATCAATCAATAATTGACCAAGTTTCTGAAAGAAACACCTGTGCCGTACGTAACTGTATGACATGTCTCCTCTTTCTTCAAGTATCGCAAAGTTCCATCCGTCCTACTAGTAAGGTAGCGAATTCCCCCTTGGCGTGGGGCGAAGCTGGCGCTATCATCAACCCACGCCCCGCAGCCGAAATCCCACCCTGATACAAAAACCTTCCTGACTCCCAGCGATAAATTTCATACTGAGAAACCCATTTGAGCTTCGAAATGTGAAAGAAGTCAAGGTCCTTGTTACATCATATCTTAGAAGTTCATGAACATCATGACACGATGACCCTCGTCGACCTCTCCTCCCTTCAGACAGAGGGGCGTAATCCCCGGACCACCAATATCGACCAGGTCTCAACGCTTGAACTTTGCCGGTTGATCAATGACGAAGATGCCGCTGTTGTGCCTGCTGTCAAAGAATGTTTGGCAGATATCGCACGTGCAATCGATGCCATGGCGGAGAGGGTAAGGAATGGCGGACGAGTTATTTACGTTGGAGCGGGAACTAGCGGGAGGTAAGCTTCAATTTCTTTTCATCAATCAAGATTGCTGAAGTCTTTGTACTGTACTGGAGAACTGTCTCGAAAGCATTTTCCATAGAGGTGTCGAGCCTCGATATATATACTGCTTTATTTCATGGGCCCTAGTGAATATGTTTGATCACAAGTTGTTCTAAGTTCCATCGCTGGGTCATACAAACTTCTATGTCTGCATGTATTGGTTCTTTGCACTGTCCTCCTCCCTAGCAAAATTGGACATATATATCAGCGAAGACATTATTACAGCACAGGGGGCTGATACTTTTATTCTACAGACTCGGGGTGGTCGACTCGTCCGAGATTCCGCCCACATTCTCCGCTTCCCATGGCCAGTTCATTGCGCTAATGGCGGGCGGAGATGCTGCTATGCGTGTTGCTCAAGAGGGGGCAGAAGATAACATGAACGCTGCCGAGACCGACCTAGGTCCTCTCAACTTGGACTCTCAACTGGATTCTCTTATTGGAATTGCTGCCTCGGGGAGAACACCCTATGTTATGGGCTGCCTCGCTTACGCGAAGAAACGGGAATGTGTGACGATTGGCGTTGCATGCTGTAGGCCCTCCGCTATGGAGGCTTCTGGTCTCGTAGATTGTATGATCAGTCCTGTTTCTGGGCCTGAAGTGGTGGCGGGGAGTACGCGGATGAAGGCGGGGACGGCTACAAAGCTGGTCTTAAATATGCTGAGTACGGGGGTAATGATCAAGATCGGGAAAACATATGGAAACATGGTAGGTTGAAAAAAATGAGCTCCCTTACATATATCTACTAATAAGATATGCATCAGATGGTGGATCTGAAAGCCTCGAATTTGAAACTGCAACAGCGGTCGAGAAACATCATCAAAAAGCTCAGCGGATTTTCTTGTCCGTCAACTGATGAAGAGATAGATGATATTCTCAGAAGATGTGATGGCAGTGTCAAGCTTGCGCTTGCTACACTAGCCATTGGCTCTACTGTCGATGATGCCCGTCGGCAGCTCGAAGCCGCAGGCGGTAAACTGACAGAGGTATTGAAACACAAGAGTCAACAGAGGTTCAAAACCGACGGGGGTAATGTTACACCTCCGGGTAACACCCCGCTAGTGATGTATGTTGATGGCGGAGGAACGAAGTGTGCAGCAGTTGTTCTTGGACAGGACGGGAAAATTGGAAAAGGAGAAGCCGGCCCCTGCAATGCGTAAGTCTTCCGGCTTCTTGGGTTAAACCTCTTTTAAGGGGCAATATGTTGAAAAAATTTTGCACAGCACCGACGTCGGACTTGATACTTCCATATCATCTATAAAACTTGCTGCTCAGAATGCTCTAGATTCGTTCTCTTCCTCGAATGATATTGCTCCCTGTTTGAATTTGCAATCGGCCGATTTCGTATCTGTGTGGGTCGGCATTGCGGGCTACGATAGGCCCGAAGTGAAGGCTCGGATGGACCCATCATTATCCTCTCTTTTCAATATACCCCTTGAAAGCGGCAAGTTGAAAATATCCAATGATATTGACGTCCTCGCGTCAGCGGCAAGCGATGGGAATGTGGGGGATGTCTCCCATAAGACAACTGTCGTTCTGATTGCTGGCACCGGAAGCGTGGCCATGAGTTACTCTCGCGGTGATCAAGACCCAAAAGAGGAAGTCATTCGTATAGGTCGATCAGGAGGATGGGGTCATTTGCTCGGCGACGATGGTGGAGGGTTTTGCTTGGGTAGAGAAGCTATCCGCAAAGCCTTATACGAGCTTGACGCACTCCGGATAGCAAATCTCAATTCTCCACTTTCGAACGAAAGTGTACGATCTGTGACCCCGTTGTCCAAGAAGATTCTCGAACACTTCAACATACCTGCCAACTCGAGTGATTTACATAAATCGAATCTCGACTTGCTGAGTACTGTTCTAGCAGACACCGGTAGCAACGACTCCAGTCCGAAATCCAAGATTTCCCAAGTTGCCAGGCTCGTCCTCGAGCATGATCCCAATTGCTTCATGAGCAATGAGATAATAAACACCGGAATATCAGGTCTCATTTGCACACTTTCTCCGCTCCTCCACAGTTCCACGATGCCCTCGTCACTCAATCCCGCATCCACCACGCTAGTTCTCAGCGGCTCCCTGCTCTCGAATGAAAACTCAAGGTATCGCGATGCTTTACTCGGCGAGCTGACACGCAACGGAATTAACTTTGGCGATGTGAAAGTAGTTAAGAGCCCGGCATTGACCGGGGCGAACGCTCTTGCTCGGAAAGTATTTGGAAACTCCGGCTTTATATGCTGAGAGCGGTGAGATTATGGACGACTTGGCTGTCGAATTCTATGGTGCAAGCAATCGCAATGCTGTAACAAAGTTTCTTCTGGTCACTTTGACTTGCGTAGTGAAGTACGGAAATATCATATATTCTCGATAAATAGAAGGGCACCTGCTACTGTCCGCAATAGGCATGTAATGGCTGCTAATTGACTAAGTCGGGTCGATACCATGTGAACTTGAATAAAGATACTAGAGACAGCACTTAGAAACAGAAGGAGCCACTCAGATCAAAGTATTCTGCTTGGTTAGTGTGACCGAATACTGTATAATAAGACGGGTTTTCAACACATTCAAAGAAAAAAAAAAAAAAAAAAAAAGGAGTACCTAGTAGAGGTAGACTCGTCAATCCAGTAGAAGAGCATTACAAGAAGTAAATCTGGCGCCCTGTGACCGTTTTTACATGTTGAGGTACAATATTTTGTACAGTTAGCCTGCCACGACGTCACAAGGGGAATCGTTCGCTCCTTTGGTTTTAGAAAGGATGCGTGCAAAATGAAATATACGCAAAGATTGGGTCACTAATTTTCGCAAGACAATGAAGGGCCTGAAATTAGTGTAATCAGAAGGTTCTAATTCACTTTCTTCTCGCTTTTCACTTGCGGCCTTTGCTGATCCCAAGAAACTTTCCTTTGTAATACTGCCTGTTACAAACCGGCTTCCACATCGAGGCCATCAGGATTATAGCTTCCTCATAGCCTTTATTCGCAGGTAAGAGTCGTCCAGATTGACGTCTGATTGAAGGTTGTGGTGGGTGGGACCTGGCGGCTGTTGGCGCCAACCTTAACGCAGCCACCAACCAATTAGGGGCAATCAATAAACGCCGTTCTTGGCATGCGCTTCGATGCATTGAAGCAGGAATACCGTCAGAAAAGATTGAACATTTTTGGATTGTCATGCATGTACGTCTGAGAGACCAGAACGATTTGTTGACAAAGACGCTAGTGCGAAGAAATGAGAGCGTGTCAGTATGGGCTTAATTCTACAGGGCAATGCTCACCTTGCAAACCCCTTTCGTCTCGTGATAAAGCGTCTCTCCGGGAGTGCTTGTTGCGCCTATCCCAGTCAGAGCATAGCCTGTACTCCTACCTCAGCTGCAGCTACTAGCTTTCAACCTCAAAATTTCCGTTTTTCTTAATTTAAATTACGAGGCCGTAGAAATGTGTCTTCTTACCCTCCCGTTCTGCAGAACAAGCAATTTCCAAAGTCTGGGTTTGAGGTGGTCGATCAGTCTATACCCATAGAGGAAGAGACGCTTCCCGACGTATATTGCTGAAAGGTATTACCCCGCTCATTTGGGGGAAATCCTAGATTATCGATATCGCCTCGTCGGCAAATTAGGCTACGGGTCCACGTCTACCGTTTGGCTCGGGTATGAATTGGAGTAAGTGTGCAAGATAATCATTGGCATTGGAACTCATACGTCGCTTTCCTTTGACTGGCTTTATTTATATTTCTCTAAAGCCCCTTTACTTAACTGACTTTTTGTCTAGAGAATCTGGGTATGTAGCTCTCAAGCTATACATTTTAGATTCCGACAGGTCCCATGAAATGAGATTTTACGATTATTTGGATCAAGTTGAAACCGATCGCCCCGGTATATCTCTCATCCGGAAGAGACTCGGTTCCTTTGAAATCCAAGGCCCTCATGGCAAACATACCTGTCTTGTCCTTGGCCCACTGGGAATCACTCTTGACGAGGTGTTAGATTACTTTCCACAACGGAAAATTTCTTTGGGAATATTAAAGCCCTCTCTTCGCCATATTCTTATTCAATGGACTTTCTCCATTCCGTGGGCATTGCGCATACTGGTAAGTGTTATTTCTTTAAACTATTTCCCGGAAATTGCGATAGTCGGAACCTATCATCTCTGACGGGTAAATAAACAGGTCTCAAGCTCTCAAATTTCCTTCTCGGTGTTGATGATCCAGCTCTCTTTTTCTCATTTGAGGATGCTGAGCATACTCAACCGGCCCCTCGCAAGATCCTTGAAGATCGGACAATATACGTATCGCGGCGGATGTATGCCACCGACGGACTCCCATTCCTATGTGACTTGGGTCAAGCGCGGTTCCCTGAAGAGATAGGCAACCGGGGAGCATACATTATGCCCGACGTCTACAGAGCGCCTGAGATTACGATGCATATGAAATGGGACTGTAGCGTTGATGTCTGGAATATAGCGATGGTGGTATGCGTCAATGCTTCTCGGGATGGATTTTTGTTTCTGACAATGTCAATTTAGGTATGGCATCTGGTTACGGGGCGACCACGTTCCAAGGCAAAAACGCCGATGGTACTTTTCACGATGACAGGTTTCATACGGCTAAGATGATAGCCCTTATGGCCCCCCCACCCCCAGAGTTTCTGGAACGGTCGAGGATGTGCAGTGCTCTGTGGGAAGAAGATGGTAAGTTGTCTTCGTCCATCACGAATGGAGACAGCTGTAGTTTCAACCTCCTCCGCCGAACTAACCGCTCTGTACAGGAACGTGGAAACACTCTAGCCCAGTACCAATACCAGACATAACTCTCGAGAAACTCGCTGCAGAGAAAATCATGGGAGAAGATGTGGATGGGTTTCTGCTGTTTTTCAAACGCATGCTACGCTGGCTTCCTGAGCAAAGACCTGATTACTATGAACTTCTGTTTGATCCCTGGTTGATGAAGGGCCTTGAAGAACATTAGTGAGGATGGTATGTATCTTTATGTCTCAGCTTTACGATTATGTGGGCTATTTATGTCGGGCGTCCAGGAATTTGAATTTATTTTGTCAGTAAATGTAATCTTACAGTTCGTCGCACTTTGATTCATTGCATGCTTGATATCTTGCAATGAAAGAAGAGGCTTTCTTGATAGATGAATGTCACTTCACTCAAATGTTATCATACATAAATTTACATTAAATAGAAGAATCCGAGTAAACTGGTATATCTTAGATGGATGTATATCGCGAATTTTAAGGGGGGCTTAACGGGCAGTGAAATGATAAACACATTAAGCTGTTACTATAATCAATTCCCACCATCTCTCTCGCCCCGAAGCAATCAGACTTCCAAAGAACCCGCTAGATCTTATACGACCCCGACCATTGTGAATGTCCACCGTGCGGAGAATCGGGACTATCCTGATCCTGCTGAGACCTCAACTCCGAACGGCTAGTACTCTCAACTACCACGCTCCTTGAAACGTGGATATCGGGTTTATGTAGCGTATCCCTCCTCCAGCTATTATTATTTCGCGGATGATGCCTCGATTTATCAACCGTCGACCAGCGCGTTTCGTTAACAATACTGTTCTCATTGACCAGCCGCTCATCACTACTATCATCCCTGTGGCCGCGAACGTGCAATTTCGGCATTCCCTTCAGCTCCTCGATATGATCGACACTTTTATGGCGAGATTTGGAAACGGATGCTGTTATCGATGTCACGAGGCCGGTCTGACTTTGGCCGCGGCGGTGCCATGATTGGTGACCATATCTTGAATAGTATCCCTGGGAATTTTTGTAGGTAGCGTCACCGCTGAAGGTACGATTGAACAAAACTTTGAGAGAGGGTATGGAGGCGGAAATTATGGCAATGTTAATCTCGACCTGCGACCAGATTAGGATGTTTGCGCCGGTGTAGGGTACGTCTGAGGCGTCTGAGGACCAGACATGGAGGGCGTAGATGCGGATTATAGATGCTATGACTGCGAAGGAGCCGACGGAAAAGATTCCAATGAGCGCAAACCGCTTGTTGCGTTTCATGTTTAGTTTTCTGAGAACTGGCATAGGTAGCAATAGTATAGCAATGTCGCTGGCAATGTTGAAAGCGGCTTGGCTGTAGTATATGGGATGGAGGTCGTGGCAAGACCCTTTGTCCTGTAGTAGGATCTCCGTTGACCAGGCGTCAGAGGGCTTATCGCATTCGAACGCGTTGACGAATACCATTGCCACGGTGAATGCGGCTACAATGGCCATAGTAATGTAGACGGAGAGGCGGTGGCTGCGCCGAGCTGACATTGCGTGGTAAAATGTCAGAATTGAGAATTTCACGGCACAGAGGTCGATTAGATAGACCATTTGGTAAGTATACCATGACTTCAATGTTCCCTTGAGATTTTGCATGCCGATTATGGGATCCTATATATCAGTCCGCATGCTGTCAGCAGCATGTCCGTGTTTGGCGACAGATCTCTAGAAGGAATATAACACATCACCACGGCTGTCGCACCTTTACTTGATCCTTGGCATGTATTCCTGTTCCATACTTCACTTGGAAGTAATTTATAACCGCTATTCCCCATGTGAGAAGCTGTGGTTTCCAGATGTTAATACTATTTTTGAGTGATTGTTTCGCGGTGGACTCACTAGGGCAAGCAGCATTAGATGGTCATATATTCTGAGTGCTCCCACCAGAAAGTGTCGGCAATAAAAGCTGTCATGAATATTATTAGCATAGATTCCTCATTTCCTTTGTAGGGTGGAAGTACCGTATCCCCACGATGCATGTTGAGGCAGATACAAATGTAAAAGAGGTGGCCAGCACCGCAGGCCCCAGGGTCTCAGGCATGATGGGCTTGACTACTTTTTCTAAGCATCATCAGAAAACTGCGAAGAGAATGCGTATATATCGGTCGCGAATTATAGTTCGAGAGAAGAACGCCCCGTGCGCCAGCACGGCGATGTGCTCGTTTTTGAGGGTAACACAGAACCATGCGTCCCGACTCCGTATGCATATATTCTCGGAGCAGCCCTGGACGGCAACCTTGGAATTTAATAAAATCCCAGCACATTTTTTAAACACGCACGAGAGGATGATAGCAGGCATAGCCATTCGAGTATGTTGGACCCTGGGATGCCACCCCATGTTGACTGCTAGCCATGTGTATGGTTTCAAGGGTTCGTCATTAATCCCCTCCCCCATCTGCTCATTGTATGAGTGAGACTAGTGCTGATAAAATGGTGCAGAGGCAAGGGTCGCAGTGCATCGTGGTAACCCTTGAATTGATAATCCGCCTTATACAATGTTATCTCTAGCATACTGGTGTGGAGTAGCTGAGAATAAGTTTAATTCTCCAACGGATATAATCGGTCTCTCAATGCTCTTTCATAATTCAAAGAGAAGCGCCGCATGCTGTTTGTCGAGCCGCATTTGATCGAGAGAGAAGAACTCGAAGCTGAAGATTGGTGGACGGCGCGGGATTCCGAAGTTTTTGATCGGCTCGCCTGGGCCCGCTAGTGCTGCCGATCCCGTCCGCCACCGAGATTTGTCTGCCGCACGGCCGGATTCCTCCGACAGCATCAAGATTCAACATCCAACTCGCCAGAACAGCGAAGACACGAAGAATTCTCTCGTGCAATTTGCTATCTACTCCTACTAAGCAAAAAGCGAAGATATACAAGTCTACAACCATCGATGTCGCTCTCATTGAGCGACCGGCAAAAGGCTTATATTCAAAGCGGACCTGTTATGATTTTAGCCGTCGCGAAGATATACCCATGTCACTCTGAAGCTTTTACGCAGCGTACAGGCCAGGTTGCACCAGGGTTACTGTGCTTAGTGGCCTCAATTATATGAACAAGCATCGGGGACTGCTTTTTCATTGGTCTGGCAGAAGGAGTGTCATTGCCCTCCAATTTTCTCGCCAGGCTTTTCGCCATGTCGAGTTATAGCAACACCATCACCCACGTATGATCGTGGATCGACGATCGTAAATCCTCGATGATCATGGTGGCATGCTACTTGTTACAATGTGTTGTTGCTTAGCATAGATCTGTCGAAACGAAACTTGAAAGCATGCAGTGGATCTTTACCTTTCATCCCTTCCCATATCATCTGGCGTGGCGGTTATGTTTTGGTTTCAACAAGAACAAGCCTCGCTATTTCCCCCCTGTCAGGAACCCTACAAGCACTCGCACGCTACTACTACTACTAAGTTGTCAGGGTGTTTCGAAACTCCGTATCCATCCCCCGCAGTGTTGAAGACCAACCCAAAAGTTGTTAAGTTGCAGGGACTGCTAGGCGTTCAGGCTAATTAACTGTTACTGCTTTAGACCCTAGAACCATGTCATTTGCGCCGGGCCTTTCCCACTCTGTCGTTGGCGTGCAGACTACTCTGATAGAAAAACTACCATCCTCCGCAGAGGAGAAATGGTGTTCCCAAAAACTCACTGTATGGACACGGCGGCGCCCGCGCTTGAGTCCCAACACTTCGAAATCATTGGAACTTTTCCCCTGACGATCATTTCTCGAACATTGGAACTCCTTCACAAAGTGATTAACTGTCATATTAGAGTTAATCTAATTTTACTTTTTATTTGCACGATTTTGTTTTTGTTTCAATTTCTAACTGTTCTCTCCACTTCCCAAACCCGACCTACCTAGGTACTCGGAGCCACTTGCATGTTTCAGCATGGCTCGATTGAACAGCAAACTTAAAAGTGGTTTTTACATGCTCATCGCATCATTACTGTGCCATTTTGCAATACTCGCGAGAGCTTCTGCAATACCCTCCCAGGAGGGACAAGGATTACAGCCACGCCACGGCCCATGCGAAAGGCCAATAGTTCGCAAGGAATGGTAAATCCTCCCGAGACTTGGATATGTGTTAGTGCCAGCCATACACGAGCTGACAGGGCTGAACTAGGCGCACACTCAAGAAGGAAGAACAGAAGGAATACCTCGATGCAGTCCAATGCTTCCTAAAGCTACCCGGCCTGACGCCAAAAGAGGAAGCCCCCGGAGCCATAAGCCGCTTTGATGACTTGGTAGCCACACATATAAAGCAAACATTTGAGATTCACTATGTAGTATGTTGTCCACAAGCGAATCAAGTGACCTCCCAGTTATCACCTAAGATACTTACAGATACTAATCAGGGCCACTTCCTCCCCTGGCACCGCTTCTTCACCGCAACATACGAACATTCCCTTCGCACCGAATGTTCCTATACTGGCGCCCAGCCTTACTGGGACTGGACTCTCGACGTCACTCCTTCTTCCAACTTCCCGAGGTCCCCAGTTTTCCACCCCGAATTCGGCTTTGGAGGGAACGGGCCCTGGCTCGAAGGAAATTCATCTGACCCGGGGCATGTCCCAGGCCGCACGGGTGGTGGCTGCGTCATAGATGGCCCCTTTAAGGACATGGTCGTTCATCTAGGCCCCGGCGATAGCGTCGAGGACAACCCGCGCTGTCTTACTCGCGATCTATCCCCTTACTTTGCCGGGCGATATCTAGCCATGAATCAGACGGAGCTGACGCTCTCGCAACCTGATTTTGGCCACTTCACACGTGTTGATGATGGCGGCCCATCGTTTGAAGCCTCAGGACTGCACGGTGGTGGGCACTATGGAGTTGGCGGTACGTATGGACAGATGGGGGATCTGTATACCAGTCCTGGCGATCCGATATTCCATATGCACCATGCGAATTTGGATCGGTTGTGGTGGTCATGGCAGATGCGGGATGCGGAGGCGCGGTTGACAGATATATCCGGACCAATTTTCATGATGGATTATGACAATTTGCAGGGTGGGAATGTGACGTTGGATTTTCCATTGACGTTGGGTGTCAACGCGGAGAATATCACTGTGAGGGAAACAATGGATATCAAGGGGGGTTATCTCTGTTATGACTATGATAAACTGTATTGAGCCGCGTTTCGTATTCCTACGTGAGCCGTCATCATTTCTCTGCTACGCTGTGTGATACGGAAAAAGTTCTTTTCGTTATTGGCGAGGAAATATGAGGGATAAACAGGCCCAGTAATTAACTTCGGCAAACGATGTTATTATACGATCTGAGAACCATCATAGTTTCCTTGCATTCAAAGCTATTGTATCGAGTTTTCGAGATATGTCCCGAATAGAAGTGCTGGGAGCCGTTGATCAAGATAGCGAGACGTCGCCACCCTCTCCGAAAATTTCACCTATCCGGCTTCACTTGCGATGGTGTGCAGTGCCCTAGGTCTGCGTTATAGTATCTTATAGTATCGTAGCAATAGCATGATGGAACCAGTCTGGTATCCCCGAATTTGACGGCCTCCGGGATCATCCAATTGAGACTGTACTATGATGCAGTCTAAAACAGAACGTCAGTTCGTCTCGCGAAACTTGTAGTTCATCTGCACTATTATTCACAAAGCGAATTAAAGAAACAGACGGTAGACTTTAGACGAGAATAAACCAAAATGCAGAGTAAAGCGAAAGAAAGTAATTGGCAGTATTGATCTTACCTTTTGGTGGCGGCGGCGGCGGTCGAACAAGGCGACACTGACAGACAGGCTGAACTATCATTGCCAGTGCGCAGAAGGAACTTGCGCTAAAATCTATGAAGGCTAACCTTGCACATTGTCAGACGAGAGATCCATTGTTCGCCAGCAACGCAGCAACGCAATAACTGCACACTAATTGAACGAGTCAACACCACCATTTCTGCGATCCTGTGGCGTCTTTTGTGTGCCGTCTCAGATTTTGGTAAGAGCTCGTTATTCCAGTGACAGAAGCCATACTTGCAATGAGGTACTCACCACCAGGGACATCTGACCATGTCTTGTAGATCCCCTGACAATTGTTAGCAGCCTTGCGGATCGGGTAACCAATGTTGCTTCTGAACAGCACAATGATGTCAGATTCTTGGAAAAGCTTCCAACAAATTGGCCGTCTTGCTAGAAGGGAAGCTCCCGTTTAAGAAATTGGTACGATTCTTCAGCGGGGTGCACCAAGTCTCGGTTTCGAGATCCAACCTTGAAAGAGATTTCAACCTTTCTTCGGACTTGTGTGTCTATGGCTTTTCTTTTTTCGAATATCCTTTCGAAGTCTTCAACAACCCCACTGTACTTGCGGGGCTTTGGACCTTAGCTCCAAATGGCACAGTCAAATCTAGGGCTTTCACTGTGCGCTCATGGACGGCTTCCCTCTCCGTCTGTCCGGGGGTCAAGATGCTGCGCTTTAGGCGGCAGCTGATAGAGGAAGAAGCATTTCCAAAGAGTCTACCATATTTGAGTAGGGACATCTAGCAAGGCAAAGCAATAACAACAAGAAGACTGGTAAAGTGTAACCGACACACAGGTAAGGGATTCTGAGCATCCTCTAAAAGAAGAAGTCAGGCGGATAAACAGGCATTCTGAGAGTGGATCGGCGATACGGGCCAAAAAGAAGAAGAAGAAGAAAAGAAAAAGGAAAATATGAACCCCCCAGAAGGAGATGGATGCTCAACTCACATGAGGAGAGTTTCGCAAACCTCACTGCTATTAACGATATTAGGCCCCTGGTGGGCCTGGAACACATCGTGAATTATTGCAGAAGCCTAAAAGCGCGCGCAATTGGCCAATGCGTTGAAATCGAGTGTCAGTAGCCTTAGATCTTTTACTTTAGCTCGCCGTCGTGCCTGGTCAAAGTGATATTGTCGGTGCAATTAATACCACTGTATTGAGTTGTTGGAAGGCACATCCGGGATGAGAAGCGAAGAGTCGCTAGCTAAAACGATTCTCTCTTCGAATAGGATGGGGATATTTGACTCCAGCAAACGGATGTCATGATTTCAAATGGAGCTTCAAGTCATAGAATTCCGTCCGGTCGATCTTGGCTTCCGCGTGATGGTCAGAAGAAGCTTATCAAATAACGACGTACCACATTGATCCGGTTCCTCAGTCGATATCTGAAAGCCGGCTCGAAAGAGTCGTCTGATCCCACTTGATCTTGGTGAAATACTCCTTTGTATGGCCGTAAAGTTAGTCAGCCAAACCAATTGCTCCAGGATCTCAACAGTTTCATCGAACGATCCTGAAATCTGGCTATAGCTTCCTCCTTTTCGCACTCTATATAGAAAATCCGAAAATGACAAACATGTCGTAGGGACCTGGTAACGCTCCGCTCAATGCCTCCGGTTTTTTCAGCTTTTATCAGAAACGATAATGTGTAGATGAAAGCAGTGTGAAGATGTCTCGAAGGTTGTACCCTAATATAGTATAGTTGAAAAAGACCGTGAAATAAGATCAATAACAATGAGCATCACAAATAGAGAATAACATAAACTATTGTGATTGGCAGACCGTGGTAAATCAAGTAATTGGGCAGCAGACAAACATTTTCACCTTGGCCTATGTGGTCTTGTGCATTGATCAGCGGCGCAACAGATTCTTTTAGGGCGTCCTATATTGTAGCACCGGCCGTCCCAGTTACGGCCAACGCAGTCGTCTAACCCATGCGATTGCACAGTCAAAACCAACAGTATAAGTAAGAACCGAGTCAAGCGCCGTCCCCATAACCGACCCCAAGTCCATACCAGCGTTACATTCAAGAAGCTCCCGTTCAATGACGCACCCGACAATATGCGAAATCCCTTCCTCCATGCACAAATAATTTTGAAAAAGCCCTGATGAGTCGCCACAGGGATGTTGGAGAGACCATCATTGCAACTTGAACTTATCGTACAGGTGTCTCGTAGTTCAGGTGTATGCGGACGGGATGGATCATCGTCAAAATAAGCTTTTAGAGTTGCCGGCTAGCCCGGTCCGCCAGTGCCCGGAACAACACTCGGCCCGCACAGTGATTCTGCCTGGGAAATTTTTATCGCGACACAGCTATCAAAAGGCTGGATTGAATCCTCCAACCTCAAAACTACACAAATCTCCAACCTGTCTTCCGCATACAACAAGGGCGAGCCACCCCATCCGCACAATCAACTGTCGGCCGTGAACCCTTCAATAAAAATCAAAAAACTCATCTATCCAACCTATCTGTCCCCGGGTTCCCTCGTTGAGGAAATAACCAGCCATCACCATGTCTGACCAGACCAACGCAGGTATGACTCCCTAAACCCGCTTGGTTACACCATTTCCCTATCTTCATGCCATATCACGTCTAGAATATACATAAACTAATCATATTTCCAAAATCCACAGCCTGGCCCCTCGCCGACTCCGCCCTCACCCAGACCATCCTCGATCTGGTCCAGCAGGCCTCTCACTACCGCCAGCTGAAGAAGGGTGCCAACGAAGCCACCAAGACCCTCAACCGCGGCACTTCTGAGATTGTCGTTCTCGCTGCTGGTATGTCTCTCCGCCGTCCCTCTTCCCCCCATACAACGACCACCTTTCACCCGTCAGTCCCACATCATTCGTCAAAACCCTAACTAATCGCTTTATCACAGACACCACCCCCCTCGCCATCCTCCTCCATCTCCCCCTCCTCGCTGAAGACAAGAACGTGCCGTACGTCTACGTCCCCAGCAAGATGGCTCTGGGCCGTGCGTGCGGTGTCAGCCGTGCCGTGATTGCTGCCAGCATCACCACCAACGAGGCCAGCGATTTGAATGCGCAGATCCAGACCTTGAAGAATAACGTGGAGAGATTGATGATCTAAGTTTCTGGTTCTTGGGATAAGTGTGGTGGTAAAATGTTGGAATACTAGCAGGGTGCGGACTGCGCTACTCGTATGTCTAGGTTTATCAGGGTGATGGTGGAAATGGATGATGGATAGATGAGATAAAAATACCATAAAAAATTGTTAAAAAATATCTTTTTCAATACTCAGCTAGAGACTGTTCTGCGTATCAGGGTGATTAAAACTAAGAAGACAGGAAACACAGGAATGCTCCCTGTAATCATGTGCAAATGATTTCCTACTCTATACTCCCTGTCCCTTCATTCTTATATCAATTCCCCCTCATCAACTCTGAACGTCTCCCTTTCAAGTAAAGAATGGCGAAAAGATGCATGAGCCTCGAATATCCTTCACTCACACATCCATCCAGCTTGTCCATTCTCACTTTCTAGAAAATCCCATTGCGTTCCCCAGAATTTGAACATAGTGTGGTATTCCAAGAGGACAAAATATGTAGTCAACAGGTTGAAGAGGATGACTATGTGATTAACTCTCTCAAGAATAATCCCTGGAATGAACTGACAAGTCATTTTTCCGAGCGTTTATGAATCAAGAAATATACGTGGTAAACATATACATATATTTTCAGGACTGAGAAGGGACGTTATATCCAATCTATACAGGATAAAGAAGTGACCAGACAGTTTTACAGTAAGATAATAATGTCTTTGAGCTGAGCCAATGACAATCAACCAGCGGAGAAAAAAAGAACATTGAAGGCAAAGAACATGAATGCAATGATGCTATTGTATTGTATTGTATATATATATAAAGGTCGCTCTTTTCTCTTGTTTCTCCCTCTTTTATAATCTATTTCAGGACAATTAGTAAAATATCCATGTTTTTTTGCGTTTATTTTGAAGAAGACAGAACAGAATAAGAAAGAAGAAATCAAAATCAAAAACCACCTAACCAATCCAAAACCCCGGTTCAACCATCCGCCCAAAAGTATAAGATAAATCATATCTCATCTCAAAACCCCCGTCATCCCCCATCCCTCATCCCTCATTCTCAGATGAAAGAAAAAGCAATATACAAGGAACATGCAGCCATGCAGCCATGCAGCTCAAACCATAATCTCATTCAACGCAGTGTCTCACGCAGCCTTCCTCCCCTTCGCACTGCCATTCTGATACCCCTTCCCACCATCCACAGCCGTCATGGACCCGTCAACAACAACGGGCTTCCTCTCCACAACCCACCTCTCCACACACTTGAGCACCTCATCAATAACCACCACAGGCGCCGAGAAGGCCAGGACAGCCTCCCACTCGCCCCTCCCCAGCCCAACAATCCCAAACACACCCTGCAGCAGCGGTACATACAAAATCGCAAAATGCAACGCCATCGACAGTGCCACCGCGTACACGAGCATCATATTCTTCCACAGCGGGAAGGTGAGCAGCGACTCGGACGAGGACAGCGAGTTTATCGCGTTGAGCATCTCAATAACCACCAGGATGGATAGCGAGACGGTGCTGGCTGGTTTCGAGACGGCGGTGCTGTAGACGGTGCAGGAGGTGGAGAAGAGCTCGGGCTGGCTAGCGCATCTGTGGAAGTGCGTTAGTTCCCAGAAGGACACGCCAGGGCCGCCAGCGTAAAACATGAACCACCACGCGTAGCCGGCCACGGTGGCCATGCCGACGTAGCAGCCGATGACCATGTAGCGGAAGAAGAGCCAGCCGCCAACCAGCGGCTCGCCGCGGCGGCGGGGCGGGCGCTTCATCACGTCGTGGTCGGGCGGGTTGAAGGAGAGTGCGGTGGCGGGGAGGCCGTCTGTGACTAAGTTGACCCAGAGAAGTTGGACGGGGATGAGTGCCTCGGGCATGCCCAGTGCGGCGGTGAGGAAGATGGAGACCACCTCGCCGATGTTAGAGGAGATGAGGTAGCGGATGAACTGCTGGGTGTTGCTGTAGATGGAGCGGCCTTCTTCGACGGCTAGCTCGATCGTGGCGAAGTTGTCGTCAGCCAGCACCATGTCGGCGGCGAGCTTGGCAACGTCCGTGCCAGAGCCCATGGCGACGCCAATGTCGGATTTCTTGAGGGCGGGGGCGTCGTTGACGCCGTCCCCGGTCATGGCGACGACCTCGCCCTGCGATTGCAGGATGTCGACGAGCTTGGACTTGTGGGTGGGCTCGGTGCGGGAGAATAGCGAAGCGGTTCGAGCAGCGTCGATTTTGCCCTGTTCACTAAGGGCATCGAACTCCTTACCCGTGTATGACTTTCCACGCAGGTCCTGCTCATGTGGCGCAAAGATTCCAATCTGGCGACAGATGGATTCGGCCGTGTTGCGGTTGTCACCGGTAATAACGACGACACGGATACCAGCTTCGCGGCATTTGCGGATCGAGGCGGCGACTTCAGGACGTGGGGGGTCCAGCATACCGACCAAGCCAATGAGGGTCATGTTTTGCTCCAGTTGGGCGTATTCTTGCGAGGTTTCGGCGGTGTGGAAGAGCGGGTTGGGCGTGGGCTGGTTGATGGAGGCGACGGCGATGACGCGCAGACCTCTGTTACCGTAGTCCACGACCTCCTCGGAAATCAGCTTAGTGTGCTGCGCGGTTAGGGGGACGCGGGAGCCGTTGGGACCGGTGAGCGTATGGGAGCAGCGTTCTAGGATGGATTCAGGGGCGCCCTTGACTAGGAGCTTTTGCTGGGCGCCGGTGCCGGCTAGAACTGACATGCTCTTGCGGTCCCGGGAAAACTCATAGGTGGCTTGGAGGGGAAGGCGGTTCTCGTAGTACTTGCTGGCAAGGTGCAGTCTCTCTGAAGCGGGTGTCTGTCTAATCTTCTTGTTGAGGTCGAGATTCTCAGTCCCGACCTTCTCAACCAGCACTCGTAGGGCACCTTCAGTAGGTTCACCAATGCTAGAATATAACCCAGTCTTCTCATCGTAGGATAGCGAGGACTCATTACACAGAGCCAAAACCTCAGTCATTTGGAGCACAGTGGACGAAGAAGCAGCCAGATCCTCAACCTCTTGGCCATTCTTTTTGAGACTGCCCTGGGGCGCAAAAGTAGTTCCCTCAACATTGATTTCCTCCAGACCATTTCCAGCCTGGTTCAGATACACGATCCTCTCCACACTCATCTGATTGGTGGTCAAGGTACCTGTCTTATCAGAGCAAATCACACTGCAGCTGCCCAGCGTCTCCACAGATGGCAGTGACCTGACCACCGCATTCTTAGCAGCCATCTTCCTCGTTCCCAGTGCCAAACACGTCGTGATGACGACAGCTAATCCCTCCGGAATTGCCGCGACACCTAGAGAAACCGCAATTTTGAGGTAATAGATAGCGCCCTTGGTCCAACTGCCATGCGACGGGTCATTGAAATGCTCAATATTAATCAACCACACCAGCACGCAAATCACAGTAATAACCTTGGCCAGCATATCACCAAAATCATTCAGCTTCTGCTTCAACGGTGTGGGCTCCGAGATTTGCGCAGTGATGCTCTCATGGATATCACCAATGGCCGTCGATGCGCCGGTCAGAACCAC
Source organism: Helicocarpus griseus UAMH5409 (assembly GCA_002573585.1). NCBI lineage: Eukaryota > Fungi > Ascomycota > Eurotiomycetes > Onygenales > Ajellomycetaceae > Helicocarpus > Helicocarpus griseus. The sequence continues at coordinate 8,235 of PDNB01000176.1, read as the reverse complement.
AATAGCGGTCGCATGGCCCGTAACAACCGTCGTGCCAGAGAACAACATATTGACCTGATCCTGCTTGACCGCTGCGGCATCTTTAATTGCCTTTGTGCCTTTGGAGACAGACTCGCTCTCACCAGTCAAAATAGCCTGGTCAACGCGGAAGCTATTACTATGGATGGAAAGTAGACGGCAATCGGCGGGAATACGGTCACCAACGGCGACAGTGATGACATCGCCGGGAACAAGTTCGTCTGCCTTGATGCGCTGCATGTGTCCGTCGCGGATGACTTTAGCTTCGTTTGCGGAGTATTCTTGCAGGGCGGCGATTGCCTTTTCAGCGCTAGATTCCTGGGACACACCGACGATGGCGTTGAGGATTAGGATTGTGAGGATCTAGAGTAAATTCAGTTAGCCGCTGTCAATTGAATAGCCCCCTTTTATAAGAAGTCAAGATATGTATGGAAGAATAACCTACCACAACCGGATCCACAAACGCCGTCCAGCCCTCCTCCTCATCCTCAAACAGCGCAAGCACAAACGACACCACCGCAGAGCCCAGAAGAATCAGCACGAGCTGGTCTTTGAACTGCTCAAGGACAAGCTCCCATAGCGGCGTGGGGGGGTCTTCGGGGAGTGCTATAAGAAAAAACGAGAGACGTAATTAGCAATGAACTCCGAATATGACTATCTTCGGGGGGGCAACTGAGGCAAAATAAGAAAATACCATTCTTCCCATGCTTTTCCCGCAAGTCAGCTACCTGCTTGGCACTGAGCCCGTCCTGCTCCGTGACGTTGAAATGGGCGAGGACATGTTCCGTCGAGGAGAGATAGGAGCGCTCCATGAGCGTGGATCTTTCTGTTCTCGTTTTCTCCCTTAAGCAGAACTCCTTTTTTGCTCACGGAAATTCCCTCTCTTTTTTCCTATTTTTTTTTTGAAATATATATAATTATCTGTCCTCTTTCACCCTATGCGCCCAAACAGATCTTAACGCGCCGCGCGAACGGAAATCTAGTTTTCTTCGTATATGCGTAAAAGAGCGGAAATCGCAGGCGGTACAGACGGATATGTGCTAATTCACTGCAGGACCACCACCCAAGCAGATACGGCGTCTCAAGGAGGATTTATAATCAACGATCGTGAAGTAATGGTTTTCCCCGTAGGTGCAAAGTGGTTGAAGTTGGGAGCTGGGGGGGTGGTGGAGAAAAAGTAGGTCGGTATAACCGGATTTATGCTCTGCTATTATTAAATTGATCGGAGTGGACAGTTCGCACAAGCCACCTTGACCCCAAGCAAATGCAGGTCCGATAAGCCAGGGGAGACGGAGATCAGGGATGGATGGGGTTTGCAGCAATGGATTGATAGAAGTCTACGAACAACAATATATTCTAAAAGTAAAAGTACTCAGGATAATCAATCCCACCTTGCACAGGAACAGGCACAGGCACAGGCACAGGATGAGGTTGCAGTCGTCTTCTTCTCGGGATGCTCAACGTGTTCTTTTCGGCGGCTTCTAGAACAAAATCATACTGCCGGCGGGCGGTGAGGGCAGCCAGCCAATCAGAGGAGACGCACTCAGCCTATCTCCACGTGACCTATACAGTATCAAATACCCGCCATACCGCCATGGAACCTTCTGGACAGTATTCCAGGTTGTATCTGTATCTTTATATGGATGGATGATTGTAATCGTGTTCATTGCTGCTGCTACTGGCTGCTCTGCTCTGCTTGGACATGCTGAGAGCTCCCTTCCTGATTGACCCCTCTCTTAGCCTTCCCAGGAAATAGGAGACAACTAAAGCAAAAGATCAAATACCCAAGAGCCCTCCTCATGGAAGATCTAGGAAATAGGAAGAAGTGTCCTGCAATATCAGGCATCATACACAACAGGTAGTCGCAAGAATAGGAGGGGTGTTTGAGCATGGCTGGGGAGGGGGGGGAAGGGATGGGATTCTGAAATATGAAAATCAAATGTGGCATAAAATAGAACTAAGAGGCTACAACATGGTAAACAACACTTGAGAGCAAAAACACATGGGGTGGAAAGCAAATGGGGGTGCTTGTTGATAAAGAAACGGCGGCCAGTTGCCGGAAACGAAGACAAGGAAATGACAGCAACAGAGCAGGAGGAATGCAAATAGGGGAACACGCTTCCGGGGGATATTTCTCTTCTTTTTCTCTCCAATATTACACTCAATGGAGTTCTTTTAACAAAACACACATTAGTAGTAGGGAGATTGGTTGTAATACAGAGAAATAAAAAGCCCCGGACCGTCCCTTTGGACTCTCCAGATAGCAAACTCCGCCTGGCCAACTAAGATAACAACCCTGTGAGAGAATTGACGGCAGACATCGGAAGGCTTGAATAAAAACCCACGCCATAAATCGAGCTCCATATCTCCCTTTCCTCTTTCTTCCGTCTTTCTTTTTTGATATCTCCTTTTTTTGGTTTTTGGTATTTTTAATTCTTTTAAAGAGGAACACGCGAATGCCACCTACAGCGTGGTTATTCTACAACCAAGCATTGCAAGGGCGTTGTTGATCCTCCAAGTTTAAGATTCAGGAGCACCCTCCTTCTTGGGCTCCTCAGCGGCGGGCGCGGGAGCAGCGGCGGCCTCACCCTCAGCAGGCTTGTCCTCCTTGGGCTCGCTAGGTTGAGCAGGCTCGGGCTCAGCACCGTCAGACGAGGTCCATAGGGTCAAATTGTCACGGAGGAGCTGCATGATCAGAGTGCTGTCGCGATAAGACTCCTCAGATAGGGAGTCGAGCTCGGCAATGGCATCATCGAAAGCCTGTTTGGCGAGATGGCAAGCACGGTCTGGCGAGTTGAGGATCTCGTAGTAGAAAACGGAGAAGTTGAGGGCAAGTCCGAGACGGATGGGGTGGGTAGGTGTCAACTCGGTTTGGGCAACATCGGTAGCATTCTAATGATCAATCAGTATATATATATCGCAAATACAGCTTTATACTGATATATCTACCTTGTAGGCCTCATGGGCAGCGGTAGCAGCAACCTTGCGCTTGTTACCGGAAGCGAACTCAGCAAGATAACGGTGGTAATCACCCTTCCTATAATTTGGAAACGAGTATCAGCACGCAGCCTTCCCTAGAGTGTTTACAAATGATTGGCGCTCCATTGGACGCCAGCACATACATCTTGTGGTAAAACACCTTGGATTCACCGGATTCGGCTTTGGGGATCAAGGAGTGTTCCAGCACATCGAGGACGTCCTGGCACACACGCTCCAGCTCGGTCTCAATCTTTTGGCGGTACTCGCTAATGATAGCAACATGCTTCTCGGAACCCTTGGAGTCCTCCTTTTGCTCGATGGAGGAGATTATGCGCCAGGAGGCACGGCGGGTGCCAACGACGTTTTTGTAGGCAACGGAAAGGAGATTGCGTTCGTCGACGGTGAGTTCACCTCCGAGCTAGTGGTTGAGTGGTTAGTATCACAGGAAGGTAGGGTAAAGGGTTAGAGTAATTATTATGGACTTACATTAGCAACTTCCTACAGGCGCCCATCAAATCGTCATCAGCAGGTTTGTTTGCAGGTTGACATCACACACAAGCAGCATTACCAACCTTCATATATGTAACCATTTCTACAACGAAGTTAGTATAAATGACATGGAATTATTTTGTAGTATGGAATAATAAGGGCGTGGTCTCACCATCGTAACGCTCAGCCTGCTCACAGAGCCGGGCAAGAAACGTCTTGCTACAGAGAGGTCAGTACAGGGTCCACAAACAGAAACCGCTAGTTGGAGGAATTACCTATCACGCTGTAGATCACATTGAGGTTAGCAAAAGGCTCATCAGAAGAGAGATGGGTGGGAGAACAGGGGGAGGGAAAGGGGGGGATGTTGGGGAGGGGGTTGTATGCGCGCGTAACCAGGCGACAACAGGGAGGGGTAAACATACTTCTGAGGTCATGGTGGAAGAGGAGGGAGACGGTGGTAACAGAGAGGGACGAGAGGATGGCAGAAGGAAGAATGGCGAGGTAGAGGAGCGAGAACAGTAGTTTGGGTGATGGACGATGGGGGGGAAGAGACAGAAGATGGAGAAGAAGAAGAAGAAGAGTGAGGGAGAAGGGGAGAGAGAGGAGAGAAGAGAAGAGAGAGAAAGGGCTTGTGATGGATGATGCACGCTGTCTGGAGATTGTCGTTGGGGGCAGAATGGCAGCTGAGTCAGCAGGTGGTCTGCCTTACTATTTACTAGCAAGTGACTTCGAATCAGTTTTATATCACCACAGTTGATAGCAGTATCTGTGGATTTATTCATCTATTGCAGTGTATGCTATCCTGCTGCATTTAATCATCTATACTCAATATCTTAATTGCCTTCTTTCCGTCATGTAATCCCCTCATCACAGCAGTGTACATGCATCCTTAGAATGTATACCATCTTGAACTCAGCCTCATTCCAACCCCTTACAGTCTCCCTAGCCTTGCTTCATGCCATATGCCTGACGGTGCTACACACTCTTTACTATTGCCCAATATCAATTCCCCTCTCACTGCTAGCAATTCTATTTCTATATTTATATCCCAGTCATAGTATCCATTGCTGCCCTATACCCATCCCAGCCTGACAGCCCTTCATTCTCCATCAATTAGGCACGCATGTATGTCCCTATGTACATGTACAAATATGCGCCCTACTGTCTACCCGCCGCACACCCATCATGCCCTGCATTCAGTCCAATCTCTTCCACGAGATTCTGTGCATACATCTCGATCTACCGTGCATATCTCACTCATCACCCTTTTCTTTTAACGCCCAACGCCCAGCAATGACGTATTTCACCCTCCCCAATGTGCTCTAATTCGATAAATAAAATGCCCGAGAAGTCAAAATAAGCCAAAAAGAAATAGGGAAAACAATGCAGGAAAGAGCCAAAAATACAGCCTTATGGGAAGGAGATCGGGCATTTCTTTCTTTTGTTTGCATCGCACGTGGTAACTATTTGATAACCGCCCATCCTTGGATTATGAGTGACGCCATTTATTATTATTACGAATTGGAGTCATCTCCATCCATCTCTTAGAATCTCTTGGTATATGCACGTGATATAAGATCTGGTCCCGAGTTGATCAATCTGGGTGCGTGTCATACTCATAAAGAGGTAAGTGAACTCTGTTGGTTGAGGGGTGTGTTCAACAACATTTAGGACATTGCGGATTGAAAACCATTAACCATTTTAGCACTAAGCATCGACGGCAAGGAGATTTTGGAGGAAAAGATACCTTTTCTACGTGGAGCTTCCAATTATCAATCATGGACATTTATCACCTACATAGTACCTTGTTATTACCTACCAGCCCCGTAACAGAAAGCGAAAAGGAGGAACCAGAATGAGGAAACATGGATATTAAGAACCCCATAAGAAACAGACGTTTTTCTAGCACTCCAGCACCCAGTTATATGCGCGGGTCAAATTAAGATTGAAACCATCCAAGAAAAAGGGGTCTTCACACAAACTCCCCGAAATGCCCGTGCCGAAACCCATCCCATATTAACGAACGTTTGGGACGAAAACATGAAAGGAATAAAGGAAGAAGAAAAACCCCCCTCCTTTTCAATCCCTAAGTCTATGTGCGCCCAACCAACCCACCCATGAAGATTCTCCAAACAGCAACAAATCCTCTCCCTCCATATTCCCATTTCAGGCCAGCTTGCATCCATTCACCGGCACATCACCACATCCCGACACATACTCCATAACCCCCCGCACCTTCCCCAGCCTCGGAAAACGCTCCGCCCTTCTCTCCATCAACTCAGAAAACATGCCCGTCCACCCTTCCCCATGCCCATACCTGTACCCATATACACACAAAGACACAAGATTCGGCGGCAGTCTATCAACCAATTTGCAATGGGTCGACAACGGCAGAGAACCAATGTGCCACGGCTTCCAATTCCCTTGTTTTTGCTGCTGTTGCTGCTGTTGTTGCCGTATTCCAACCCCCCACACCCAACCCGCTCCTCGTCACAATCATAAAACCTCACCTCATCCGCATTCGGACCCATCAAGAACCTGACTCCAATTCCCAGATGCGTCAGGGCAGGGAAGTCATGTAGCAATCCGATACTTTTGCGAGAGAGATCAGCAAGGTACCTGCGCACTCTGGTGCCGGCCCTTTTGCAATCATCCTCAATGACAATGGCGGTGTCGAATCCAGGCGCCTCTACGTAATACTCCCCACGCTCGTCTGCGTCGATGTCTAATACACGCAGGGTGGTTTTGTGGGCTCGTAAAGCCTCAGCCAGGCCGCGCGGGTAGATGAGGCGGTTGCAGTCGGGAAACTGGTATGCGTTTCGCGTATCAAGTCTGAATTCGACTAGGGCGCGGGCCACCTTTATTATTTCTATGAGCAGGCGGTGGGGGATGTGGCAGGTGGTGAGGTGGAGCTTGGTGATATTTGAGGCTGTAGATGGAGGGTTGAAGGGCACGTATTGTCTCGAACATAGTTTGTCGATGTGCGCGCTTTCGATTGAGGGAGAGCTAAGGCAGCACAGTAGCACTCCCAGTGTGCTCATAATATCAAACCAGTAGGGGCCGAAGAGGTCGACATGGCGGAGATTTTGCAGATAGTTGAACTGCGGGGAGGATGTGAGGGGGCGGAGGAGAGGTAGGAGTAGTGTTGACGAGCGTGAGGTTATTTTCAAATGTCTGATATCTGGACAGAGCTTCATGAACAGCGTGGCGGCTGCAATGTCAAATTCCTCGTGGCCATATTTCTGGACAACATTGGATGCATCAGTTGGGTAGCAGCTCAAAGTATAAGTTCTTTCTTCTTTGCCTCGCATAGATTCATGCCTTTTGTTCCTGACCCTTTGCTGGAGAGCTGGTATATTTCCCTACCAAAAGAACTCGCATCAATCGCTCTAGGAGATCACGCCATTTGTCCTCCAAGTCGTCTCCCGCTTCAGTGAAATCAATCCCATCGATTGCGGACTCGACGAGCTTAATGCCCTCCCCCTCCATCTCATTAGCCCACATGCGATATGACTCCCTAGCAGCGTATGTGGTTCCTGTAAGGGGGGCATCTATCTCCATATGTTCCACAAACAACCCCAGACGTCGATTCCTAAGAACCTTAACCAGGAGTTGGTAGGTGTTGCACAGTTCTTGATCTCCAGTCAAGCGTAATCGATGCAGCGGCCAAACGGTCCGCAAGAGGGGTGCAGTTAGGTAGTAGAATCGGCGACATTGTAGACCGAGTGACAAAAGGTCCGTTGCAGATGTCAAGTAGCTGACAATCTCGAGCATAATCTCTGGGGCCAGAGAGTCGAGGAATATCATTTTTTCTTATATAAAGACTGCCTTTTTTTGCTGTCCCAGCCAGGGCCGCTTTGGGTCAAGTAGATGCTGTTTCACAACCAAGCAGTCAGTCTTTGCTCGACAAGAACAAACGGGACTTTTTCTCCCAGGTCTCCCCCAGACTCAAATCCATCTTCAGCCAGCAAATAAATCCAAATGCAAGAATCGGCCCTGCAGCTTATTGATGCAAAGTTTGCAAGCTAGCAAGCAAGTTCATCATAGAGCAGCCTAGCTCATAATTCCTGGGAGTTTTCTTCAAGGCTTATTTTTCTGATCAGCGCCTCGTTTTTCGGGGCGGTCGAGCACATCGACAACCCGCTGAAAGGAGGTTAGGATCCGACCTGGATGTGCTAGATGTTCGAGAAGCAGCTCCCCTCCCTCCCCGCGCCCGTTCCATACTAGTAACTCTAGGCATCCGTCCGGAGCTGTACACCGTAGAGTCAACTAGTATTTCGATATATCCGCCGTGGCCTGGCTTAGTAGGATTCCGAGAATACGGTTGCCGGCATTTATTCACATCGTACAGTGATCAGAATCTTGAATGGCCATTGGGCCCTCGGGCCTTCATCGTCTCGTGATTGAGTCGACTTGGGAAAACCACCGCACAACAAAAAGCAGCCCCCGTCCCAGCTTAGATTTTGCGGGCCATGTTTTCTGGAAATCGGGAGTGAGGTGTTTAGTAGTATTAGGTTTTGTAGGCGTATTCCAAAAAGGTTTATTTAAGAACGCTGCAGAGCTCTCTCATGTTGGGCGGACGGTGTGGTGTGGTGTAACTAGATGTATGTATGGTGCGCCTATCAACGTGCGACCCGATTGACGAGATTAGTGTTGTTTTTTTCGCGGGTCGGGTCAAAAAAAAAGCCTGAGTGCCCGAAACAATAGGGCTTCGGGTTAGGTCTTTAACTAAAAACCCGAAACAACGGG